>OY856412.1:283075443-283287943 GCA_963693085.1 Alisma plantago-aquatica | reverse complement strand
GAAATCATGCAATTAGCATCCAACTATTTCGACATTAGCATCATGCCTTAAGTTTCCATTTTATTTTCATCATCAGCTATCACAGTAAGCTTTTCTAATGTGTGTGAAACTTTTTTATTTCATTCTCATACCAACTACAAACACCATTGTATTTATTACTATTAATCAGAAGTAAAGAACATGTGGAGAAGGGATCAGACATATTGCACAGGTGTAGAGGAGGGACAACTAACTCATAGGTTCCATGGAATTAGGTGTTGCTGGTGAGGTGGGATGTTGCCATCAAGTTCCCCTATCTCTTATCAGAGTTGCTGCAAAAGATTAATTTAGCATACAGTTTCTCACTGAACTAGACATCAGAGTACTAGGCATGGCGATGAGGTTCAATCAAGGGATGATAGGGTTGGTAACTGACTGCATATAGGTCAGATCAGTAGTAGGAAGTCGGGGAAAGGTGGAAACATTAGTGGTGTGCTTTGGAAAAGCATGGAGATCTTTTATGTGCTCGAGTTGGCTAGATAGGACGGTTTGGGTGGTCTCTGCAATGCAGACAAATTCATGATCAACCAATGATATTATGGAGCTCCATGACATCAATGTTAAGGTCTCTGATGGTTCTACTTGTCATAGGGAAGCAGAAGCATTGAGGCTAGAGTTTGAGGATGTCGTGGTCGTGAAGAAGTGTCTCGTTAATGGGGTATAGTGGGGTTTTATAGCAGAAACCACACATATGTTTGAGTTCATATACACTGAGAGAATGTGTTGGGCAATTCAATTGCACACAAATTTTGTGACGCTTGATTTCAAGCTCATCGGTGTTCACCTAGTTGGGCATTTCTTCTTTAGTGGAAGGGAGAGGTTGATAGATGGTAGGTTGAGTAGAGGAAGAAACTATGATTGAATGCAAAAGAAATAAAGAGGCAAGGTAGAATATGGAGGGAGAAAATGCTCATTGAAGGGATCCAAGCTATCATCGGGTCAGAGAAGACAACCCATCACACTCATTGGTATTCTCTCATCTGCAGACAGCCTAGATCATTCTGGTCAAGAAAGTCAATATCCAAAAACATTCTTAGCTACATTCATTAATAATTTCTATATGGTGCATATAAGGTCCTATTTAGATGAGATTTTAATTAGGGTTTCACATTAATGTCTAGCCATCATTATCATCATAATCATCATCATCTAAGCATCAGTCTCAACCATGGTTGGGAAGGCTACATGGTTCCTTCTTTTCCAATCAGCACTATTATGGGTCATATTCTGATCAAGATGTAAAGATTTAAAATCTCTCTATATAATATATTCCTAACTTAATTTAAGTCTTCCTCTACTTCTTTTAGTTGTGTTTGACTCAATAACCTTTCTTTGAAGAGGTGCATTTATCGGTCTACGATGCACATGTCTATACCATTTTAGACGACCTTCCCGCAACTTGTCCTTGATGCTCACCACTCCCATTGTGTTTCTAATATAATCATTCCTCAAATGATCTTTTCTCAACTTTCCACACACCCATCTCATCATATACATTTCAGCCACATTCGACTTGTTGGGACCTTATTTCTTCACTTCTCAACATTCACTCCCATTTAGAATGGGTAGTGGTATAATTGTTCTATAAAACTTGCTTTTTAATCTAAGAGGGATCTTCTAATCACATACTACTACAGTTTCATCCTATTGTGATTGTATGACAAACATCATCTTGAACCTCACCCTCCCATTCAATAATAGAGGCCAAGTAATGAAACTTATCACAATTCGGTACATCCATTCCATCTGACTTGACCCCACCATTCACAATTCTGAATTGGATAAAATTGCAATGCATATATTCAATTTTTCTTCTACTAATCAAAATCCATTATATTCTAATGCAATTCTCCAAAGTTCAGCTTTAGCATTCAATATTTCTTTTATTACATCAATCAACACAATATCATCAGCAAATAACATGCACCAAGGAATGTTATATTGAACATGCTTTGTCAACTCATCCATAACAAGAACATATAGATAAGGGTTGAGTGTGGATCCTTGATGTACCCCAATGGTGGTATGAAAAGTTTGTGTCTCTCTTCCAAGAGTCCTAACACTTGCAGCTGAGTCATCATACATGTCTTTCACTAGGTCAATGTATTGGATAGGCACACCCTTTTTGTGCAAAATCCTTCATAACACTTCTATGGGTACTTGATCATATGCTTTTTCTAGATGAATAAATACCATATGAAGATCTCTTTTCATTTCTCTATAATTCTCCATAAGCCTCCTTATTAACAAATAACATTCGTTGTTGATCTTACCATCATAAAACCAAGCTGGTTGTCTGATACGTGTGTAATCAATCTTAGCCTTTGCTCAATAATCCTCTCCTAAAGCTTCATAGTGTGACTCGTCAACTTGATACCTCTATAGTTTGTGAAGCTCTTATCATCTCCTTTGTTCTTACATAGTGGTACTATAGTATTATTTATCCATTCATCTGGCATCTTCTTTGTCTTCATAATCTTGTTAAAGAAATTTGTTAGCCATATGAAGACAAAGAAGATGTCGGATGAATGGAGAAATAGTACTATAGTACCGATCTACCCAAAAAAATGGAGATGTTCACAACTGCACAAACTATAGCAGTATCAAGTTGATGAGTCACACTATGAATCTTTGGGAGAGGATTATTGAGCAAAGACTAAGATTGATTACACACGTATCAGACAACCAGATTGGTTTTATGTCAGGAAGATCAACAATGAATACTATTTTCTTAAGTAGTCTTATGGAGAAGTACATAGAAAACAAAAAAGATATTCATATAAATTAATGTCTAATATTTCTAAAAATATAAATTCTTAAGTTGCAATTAAATTACCTTCATTCTTATTATATTCATAAATGATACAAAATATAATACATGTTAATCCAAAATATATTTTGAGTTTTTCTCAAAGCTAATGACTCACAATTGGGTTAGACTAACCCAAAGTGGGTCATGGTATAATTGGATTAAAAAATGAGCAAATAAATGGATTGTGTACATCACATGCAAGGTATATTCAAATGGAATTCAAATGATATGTAACAATTTAGAATTAAGATTTCCAAGAGGTGGAATTATGTAGTATATCTCAAATTTATTATAGTATGTTACAGGATATCACTCCACTGAAGGGAAAAATTCCATCTACATAATTTACAATAACGCAAAAGTGTGATAGTGCAGGAAATCACTACTTGTATGGCATCCCTTATTTAGAGTCATGTTGGGCCATTGTTATAGTAAATAGTTGAACGTTTGATTATTGTGTTGACTTTAGGTCTAAGGATCACAGTCACCACTGTCACGTTGAGATATGACTTACTGCCATGATTTGGCTTCCATCTGTCATTCTATGAGTAGGTATGTCCATTACAACTTGTTCTCTAACAAGTACCCATGTAACTGAATTGATTTCCAATATCAGGGCTAAAGAGATGCAATCATCGCTTAACATACACACTAGTCTTATGTATTATTGTTGGCCTATGATATCCACAATAGTAACTGACTAGGGACATTACAAGAACGAATACTCTTAACATGCATATGTTATCATGTTTGGGTCCTCAACCCAAAACATATGTCATTGAGTCAAAACATTCTTGGAACATTATTATGTGTATTCATTATCTCAATATTGAGACAAATATAATAAGTGAGAATGCCTTTATTAATAATCAAATCATATATGATTTATCTCTATTACAGTCATCACATGATGGTTCTTAGGGCATACAAACAACTAACATGTAGTCTTACAATAGGAATCTCTCCATGCCAATACCATTCAAATAGCCAATGCACATGACATGAGTTTTAATTCTTAAATGGTGTCAACTTCCAAATTGTTACCATAATTACTACAGGTTTAATAGAATCTATCTCTATGTTGTCTCTTGTGTTCTTCAGCAAATCTCATAAACTCATAAAGACCTCTTGTAAAATCTAAGGTGTGGTAATTTGAAATGGACATCCAACTTTGATCCATTCTCTAATCATAGGGCTTAAATCAATTTCGTGCTGAATTTGGGTGTTGGGTCAATTTTAGGTTAAAATATGTTTGAATTGAGACCAAACATATTTCAATTCTAATATATAATATTTAGCATACATATTGATGAATGTCTATGAACTATCTCATTCTTGAACATTGTGTTGGTAGTATGCCCTAAGAGGTGATCATTAGATTATTGTAGTGGCACAACTTTGTAATTGATTTCATTATTAATAAAGGCAATTCCAATCATTCATGGTGTGATTTAATATGAAATAATGAATAAATATAATATCTCCTAAGAATGAATGACTCAATGACATGTGATTCTGGGATGAAGATCTGAACATGAGATCATGTGTATGCTAAGAGTATACATTCTTGTATAGGTGCCTAGTTAGATATTATTATGGAAATTAGGACAACGGTAGTATTTTAAGACTATTATGTGTATTTCCAGATGACGGTGTCTAATTAGTCATGATAACGGATATATAGTCAAATATTTAGGTACTTGTTATGAACAATGTACTGGACATACCCACCTTGAGTATGATACATGGAATCCATATGGTTTTCTTAATCATATCTCATGTGATAGTAGTTATTATGATCCTTAGACTTGAAGTCACTGCAATGATCACATGTTGTTAGATGTTCTTTAACACTACTCAATGTAACCTTGAATAATGTTTGTCATATATGTAATGCTTGGGTGCACTGTGACACGTGGGATATTGTGGGTGAGGTTGATGGAATTTGCCCCTTCAATTGAAGTGATATCCCACTACTTGATGAGTGAGACTATAAAATACATGTACATGCTCATGTTAGTCAACATGTGATTTTGAGCTCATTTGTATCTCATATATTCTACTCTAGATCAAGAAAAAAGTTTGAACTTCAAGAGGGTGTTGTTCCCATGCCTCACATTCAATATGGATATCAGAGACAAAGGTACTATAAGATCATTAGAACACTGGTCACAATACTAGGTTGAAGTTTTTCTCCAACTTCTCAAATTACTTGGGTGGCAAAGAAGTCAATCTAGATACCAATCATTGTCTATGAAACCATGATATCGTTGTTAATGTAATTTTAATACTATAGGTTCTCATGTGTAGGATGCATATGGAAGAATAATATAATATTGGACACATGATTAATTGATTTCTAAAAGGTTTAGCAAATCAACTAAACCATTGATGGGTTTATTGGATGAGCAATCAGTAAACTAGAAAGATCAATTACCCAACTAGATAGGCCAATTGGTAGACTCGATGATCCAATTGATTGACCAGGAAGAGATCCACCCAAACATTCGAATGGCTATCCTGGTCAACCAACTGGATAGATCAGCCAACCGATCGACTAGCCACTCACTGGAGTGATCTTGATCAGTTATTTGATCTCGAATGTTCTAACCCAGTCAATTGATGCTTGATTAGATATTCTGAGTAGACAATAGTAAAGAAGCCTTCCAAGTCAATCATTTGATTGGACTAAGATAGTCAATCAACCAGTGGTCTATAAGCGGGCTACTAAAAGATGATTGTTGTCTTTTCATTTCCAAGAGTTTATTAGAAACCCTACTTTCATGTCTCTCGTATATAAAGGATCTTGACAGATTGGTTTTTAATTACACTTTAGAGACACCTTTGGTCTAGTTATTATCACCTACAAGGAGAGAGAGAAATCAAGATTGTGCAACATGATCATGTTGCCAACGAGAATGATGTTCCTTCCTCACCACCTCTATGAGAGTAGTGTAGAGTTCCCGTCATCCATGTGGAAAATATAGAAATGTAGACACCTTCACAACAACATTTGGAGAAAGTCATTGATTTCCTCCTTCATCTATATTCTTATGAGAACTATCGCCAAATCTACTTGGCGACAAAAATATACATTGCATACCATCTTTCCCGGTATATTGTTGTTAATGAAATCTGGTTGTGGGAATGTGGCTTAAATTTTAATTGCTTCCACTACACTTGTACATTCACGATGTTGTACGGTGATATTGAGCCACATCAATCTACAATATATTAAGATTTATAATGAATATGATTGGATGTTTATACTATTTCTATGATTACATGTGATGTGAATGATATAAAGAGCATACATATCTTAATTAATTCCACATACATCTAGACCTCAATTTTTGATATGGTGGATGGGGTTGACTATGAATTGTTTTTATTTTTACTAGTGTGTGGAAGTGAAATTCCTTATAACTTCTTTGAGGTGCTTTCCCTAAAACCCAACAAGGGGTGGCATCTCCTTGACTCCTTCCTCACTAACCACATACTGGCATCCTTGAACAAGGGAGATGTAAATTACCCAAATTTAGGGTCACCGCTAAAGATGTAACTTACCCAAATTTAGGTTCATAACTTGATCCCCCCTTTTTCCTAGGGCCCTTCCTGGTTTTGTTAAAATTTAATCAGTTTTCTTTCAAGTATATCAATTAAGATTAATTAGAGCCAAAAAATATAATAATCTAAAAAAATAACTTTTTATAAGATTAATTATCAAATAATTAATTAAGCCATCAATCGGGGGTTAATTATTCAAACTCACCAATTAATTAGAATTGACCCTGATATGGTACTCTAGAGTATTCCTAGGCTTAGAGCTTAGGGGAAAGTAAATAAACACAAAATATTGTATTGAACTGATTTAAAGAGAAATAAGGGAAATAAATGTTAATTGCCACTCGAACTGAAGGATATTTAATTAGATAGATTCAAAGGGAGAAATTGATGGTAAAATAGGATCCCTCATAATCAAATTAGCCTAGCCATTGATTTTCATATCAACACAACTTTATTTGCACATAAAATTAATTATTTGGGGTACACATAATAATAACATTAATTATATAATTCAAACTATATTGATGTTTCCTCATTCATCTAGGTGTTACCCTCTCCTACGACCTATTGACCAAGTCCATCTCCTGAACAATAGCCACAAATAGGTGATCAACTTCTTATGGGCGATGTTGCGGACTCCTCCCTTCTCTTCTCCCGTACCCCCATCGGTTTTTTCTACATCACTTACACCTCATCACATCTTCCTTACCCTAGTCACCACCCAACACTTTCCCCTCTTCGACCTTGTATATGTTCCAACTTTCTCCATCGCAGCACCATCAACAAGGGATTCAAGCACCTAGACCGACTCCAACAGTAAATTGTTAGGACACCTCTCTTATTCTCCTCGACCTCTCCCTATCCACCTTGCTCTGCCCTCGCTTCCTTGACCTAGGTCCCAACCTATCACTTCTCATCCTCTTTCTACTAAGTGGTTGTGATAATAGGTTGTTGTCGTTGCCTTCTACATTGGTTGGCAGTGGTCGTATTGGCATATGTAATAGTGGCGCCTCACTGTTTCTTAACCATATCAACCTCTAGCAATGGTTTAGCATTTATCGTCACCTAATTGACCTTCTTCCTTCGATCCTCACTATGACCTAAGAACTGGAGGACCTACAAATGGAGTGCCCCGATGAAAATGAAAATCAACTCCTGGTCTGATGAATCCTACCACGAACTCGACCACCTACCTTCCTCTCCAATGCAACCTGGTCTTACCCTAGGCTCATGAAGCTCATCCATTCCCCCCACCTTGCATGATCACCATTGATATAGGTCAACAGGTCTGCAAATGACTTGCCAAAATAGAGATTGACTCTTCTTCTTCTCATCCCTCTTCCATTCATATGGCCCTAATACCTATCCGGCTCTAGATCCTTATCTATACATGCATCTCAACCTCTTAATTGACTTTATGTTGACCAGGCACTTCTAGGACCTACAATGACATTGTCAGTCCCAAGTTACCATGACGTCATTATAGTACATACCTTGTTACTACACCTCTTGATGCCATCACAACCAACTACCATCAAGCATAAACTAGTATCATGACTTTCCACAGTCACACCACAATGATGTCCATGCATGTCTGTGATCCATACAGTCAATTGTTTCTCTTCCAACATGGAACCCCACTTCATCTCTGACCTAGCGCCTGGTTAACGTGACAGAAAAGAGTCCTATCGTCGAATTACCTTCTTCTTCCAGTAATCATGACGGATTAATGGAAAGAATAATTTTCCTTCCACACAGTTGTATTTCCTTCAACCCTTCTTTGGATAGGACATGGATGAATGATTATAAAGACCATCAGTGTGATAGACCAGTTCAACTATCCATATGTATGTCCCCTTATTTTTATTTTTTAGATTTCAAAATCCAATAGTTATTCATAAGAAACTCAAAACAATAATATCATTCCTTTCAATGGATTAAGAGACGTAGATACATAAATTTATAATTATATAAATACAATAATAATTTGAAAGGCACATGGACCTAGGAAATATGTTTCTCTATATTTACCAAAACACAATTTAGAGGGACAATATATTGTGTTCAAACTTATGGATGGTATGGTTGTTCACATTGTATTGGAATTTACTGTCATTCACCCATTATACTAGTAATTACGACATATATAAGAATTGGATGATGAAATGTATGTACAGAATAATGGGTATATTAAATATGGTGTTAAATATAAATGGAATCCCATTGTATTACAAAAAGAATAACTTCCAAGCCATAAATTGGTGGAATGCATATCATTATCAACAACTATATGTAATCTATTAGGCTTATTTGACTAAAGGTGAATCCTAGAACTAAAATATACAACTAATCGATCATAATGTTCACTTAATAAGGTTTAAAATCCTCAATATGCCTTTAGGGGACTTGAATCAGGGTAAGAACACTATGGATAGCTATAGTAGGGATGTATACATAGGTTCGGTTTAGTTTGCTTAACATACCCAATGTGTTATTAGGGTGAAAGCTTGACTTTGGGGACCAAGTATATCAATTGAGTTGACCACTAGCCGTGAAGATATGGTATTTACATCCTCTATTTTATTTTGGGCATTATTTGACTGAAACCTACATTCATTTTAGTGAGATATCTCTTGAACTCCTAATTTCTACTTGAAATCATTTACTTGAACTTTGATATTTCCTATTCTTAATTCATTATATTTTGTGTGGTTGGTGAACTATTCAGTTTATATGGGTTCTTGGACCCCACTCGTTATGATTGCCTTTTATGTGAAATTGACTAAAATGCTAGACTTTCCTCTCTATTTTATGCATACTACATGTTTGACTGGAATATCTATAATAGTGGTACTTATGTACAACCATTCTTATAAAGGGAGCATGTATTCCACCTGAGGTGCATGTTTCCACCCTTATTTCTTTTAGGCCATGATCCTATGGTGTTATGGCCATCTTTTAGGTATACTTAGTCTACATCATTATGCATGCAAATGTTTATTGTTTTAAATTGGAATTGTGGTTAACCGTAATGGCAAGGCCCTTTTATTCTCATACTTTTAATCTAATTTTAATATACCTCATTTCTCTTATAATATTTCTTTTGGACTTACATAATTTCAAATAGACTCCTTCTTGTAGGAACATCTCTTTCGCTCTTTTAACCCAATACAATGCCCAAAGCATTTACTATATATACATACTCAGCTTTTGTTGACTTGTACCTTGTTTCCTATGTTCAGGATGATGTTCCCTTCCACCTGGGTGTAGGTATATTAGAAGATAAGGATGCACACATATCGTATATAGGATATCAGACGTAATCGTACCTTGGAATGTCTAGGTTGCCCTCTACAACGGTTCGTGCATGTTATTAGATTTACTATATGTGTATCTATTTACTTTTCCAAAACAACCTTTTTATGGTGAGTACAATTGTAAATAAATCATTATGTAACTTTGTAATAGACTTGTTTCCACTACTTTATTATGACATGGTTCTTGTATTTTACTATTCAAGTGGATCCCCTCTCGAATCTCACTCTCTACAAAATGGTATTAGAGCCAAAAATAGTCAGTAACTTGGCTATTTCAGGATATCCTATAGTGTTCCATGATTAGGTAAATAGGTGACCTTTTACATGTAGTTGTACCTAATCCTGAGTAGTGGTGCACCAAGTAGAGTTCCAATCCATATCTAATTTGGTGAACTCTAGTCCCCAAATTACTATTTGGTCGAGAGTCAGTTATGGGAACCATAATTAGACATACACTCTTTATGAAGTACAGTATTTCCCTACATAGAGGTTGACTCTCTAGGTTATTAGATTATATTCCCTCACCTTATGGGAGGACAGATCATGATTTCAATGTAGGTTGAGTTGAAACACTCATATCTAGCCTTAACCCTGATTCCCTTCTGGGCCCTTCCCTTATTATTTTTCTGGCATGCCTCACATTCATCCACTAGGAGGACTAAGCATGTATGGATGATAACATAGAACTTTGATGGGATGATTTTGAGTCGCATTTATAGACTTGTTTCACTCGCGTTTTATGCGTTTATTGGTCATTTTGGTGGTTAATATTGCATAATTCACTTGCTTTAGTCTATGATCCTTCTCAGCATCAATTCTCTCTTATTTTATTGTTTTGAGTATAAATGATTACAATAATATGTTTTCTTTCGGCTTATGTGGTTTTGTGTTGCAATTTTAGGAAAAATGCATATCTACAGCTGTCGATACCATCGACGGCTATCGATACCATCGACACAACCACAGGTTGCTAGCCGTAAGGAGCAGCACAGAGTCGATACCATCGACTTTGGAGTCAATGGTAGCGACATTTCATCAGGTTGTTGGCGACCAGTCTGTCGATACTATCGATCCAAATGTCGATACTATCGACACGTGAAGTTTCAATGACGGAAAAGGGATAAAATCGACACCTAAGGGTGTCGATACCATTGACCCTCGTTGATGGTATCGAGTCAGCATCATGCGCAATGAAGAAAAGAAAAGAAGACTTGCTGATATCGTGTAGTGTCGATACCATCGACCCGCGTCGATGGTATCGACACCGTCAGATGCAATTTTGTTTCAGATCGATCTAAATCCGACGGATGTGATATTTTTGCAACCTAACTCGGTGATTATACCTAATGAATGCGGCCAAGAGCCAGGTATCACGTCATTAGCCGCTGCATGCGTCCCGAGAAGGTGTGGAGAGAAGAACGGAGCCCAGAAGCATGCCCCAGCCGTTCCGGAAGCCGAAGAAGACGTTTCCACCTCCGAAAGGATGTAGATCGTGTATTCTACGCCAAGGAACGCTTGGATCTTCTCCGTTTAGGGGTTTCATTACTTATTCACGTTTTTCTCCATGTTTCCCCTTTTCTCAACCATGTTTTGCTCTGAGATGAACATGCGGGGCTAATCTCCTTTATCTTTAGGACTGGGAGTAGCCCCGGGAAGCATTGTATGACATTTTTATCATAGTAATTCATAATTTACTTCTTAAATCTGTTGTATGATTTCATTTTCTCAATTATATTGTTATGCTTAATCGCCATAATGATAATCTAATGCCTTTAATTGCTTTGAAAGAAGAATTAACGGTTGAAAAGAGACGAAATTCACATTAATTAACAAATCCTTTGAACAAGGTGATGTACGGTTAATGGTGGAAACCCAGAGGTCGGTTCTAATGCACCTAGTTTAGGGTATAGGTTACTATGACGGTGGAACCGACCTAGACTTAGGTAGTGAATTGTACCACGACAGTGGGCAATTCTGACTACAGGCCACTACCCAGATTGAGAGATGAACATGAATTATTATATGAAAATTCATATAATGAAAACCCGCAGTGAAACCGCAATCCTAAAGATCTTCACTTGAATTGATTAAACTAAACCTTTAATCGATTGCCTTGCTCTATTTTATTTCCTTTTATTTTTAAAACAACTCTCAGAACCTTTTAATTGTCCTAGCTGATTGTGAGTAGTTATTAGTAGTCTACCGATAATTTAGTGTCCCTGAGTTCGACTCGGGCCTCATAAGGGCCTATACTACATTGACGCGTGCACTTGCGTTCGACGCATAGTAAAATCGTGTCAAGTTTTTGGCACCGTTGCTGGGGACACGGCAATTATCGGCACTACGAGTGCTGCAAGCGGCCATTCTAGGCCACTTTTTAATTTTTATTATTCGGAAATCATTTTTAAAATTCATAGTTTATCTTTCACATTTTGTAATCGTCTAGCACGGTACTGAACTGAAATTACCATTTTGCAGGTACTGGTGCATGGTGAGGACGCGTAGCACTGACTACACGTAGCAATCACTAGAGGTTCCACTATCGGGACCAGACGACGAGCAGAACTCTATTTAGGACCAACCAGACGAAATAGATTCCGATTCAGAACCAGAAGCCATGGCAGAAGAGCAGACGATATGGGAGAAGATAAAGGCTTCTTCCTCATCTGCTTCAAAGGGGCCAATCAAGAAGCAGGCGGTCAACATTTCGACTTACAAGATTGATCCTGCATTAATAAATCTGGTCAAATCAAATGCATTTCATGGGCTCAAAAACCAAGACCTGGTGACTCACATTAGCCAGCTCGTGGAGAATAGCGACATGATCAAGATAGACATGTTTCCACAGGAGACATTGTACTTGAAGCTGTTTCCCAGCTCTCTGGCGGGAAATGCAAGAGAATGGCTACATAATATTGATGATGAGTATGTGGAATCATGGAACCACATGGTGGAAGTGTTGTTTGAAAGGTTCTTTCCGCCCGAGAAGACAAATGATATGATCAGAATAATTCATAATTTTAGTCAGAAGGCAGGAGAGACTTACTCCGAGACTTGGGAACAGTTCTAGATCAATGTAAGGAGGTTCCCGCATCATGGACGTGACAAGGAGATGCAGGTCAAAATCTTTTATTTTGCTCTTTCCGAGCATGATAGAAGTGACCTAGATTCCGTAGGTTCAGGGTTCTTCTTAAACAACACAGACACGAGGTGTTGGGAAATTTTGAAGAACATGGCTAAGAAGCAATCTTGGGGCGATAGAGACGCCGTAGAGCATGTTTGAGCTACAGGGGAGTCAAAGGCCATCAAAGAACTAAATGAGAATATGGACCTTCTAGCAAAGAAACTGCTTGCAAAAGAAGATGTAGAATCAGATGATGAGGCTCAAGTAAAGTTCATGCACCAGCAGTAGGGGTACCAAAACAACGATTATTCATGGAGGAAAGACAAGAAATTTTCCTGGAAGGATCCAAATAATTTCTTGCAGGACCCCAACGCAAAACCCCAACCGGTGGCGGAGGATAAGAGCATTGAGTTACTCAACCAAGTGATCAAGCAAAATCAAGAACTAATGAACACTTTTGGCCAGTAGATCAAGCAACTAGGGGAATTCATGAACCAATTTGGGCAGACCCTACAAAGTCACGGGGCTCAGATGAGGACTATAGAGACATCCTTGGCACAAATGGCAGCTGAGATAGCAAATCTGAAGAAGTCAGCACAACAAGGTTTTCCGGGTAATACAAACATTCTAGGAGGAAACCAACAGGCTAAGGCAATCTTACTAAGGAGTAGTAAGAAGATTTTGAACCCCAGGGCCGACGAACTGAGCATACACCAACTAGAATCCACAGGCAAGGCCACTGAAGAGGTTCAAATTCCAAGCACCGAGCCGGTAGAGGATGTAGTGGAGAAAGTCACATCCGAATCAGTTGTTGAGGAGGAGACACATAAGAGGACGCCATATGTGCCACCACATCGAAGGGCACAGACTGTCCCGATCCCATACCCAAATAGCACGAAGGCCAAGAAAGTGGATGCTTAGTTCAAGAAGTTTCTAGATAGCTTTAGAAAGATGTCTGTCAACATTCCTCTTTTAGAAGCAATAGAGAAAATCCCCTCTTACGGGAAGTTTTTGAAAGACATCATCACAAAGAAAAGAAAATCCCTGATACTGAGGTTGTGGTTCTCAAGGAGTAGGTGAGTGCTTTCATCATGGGCACATTGCCACCTAAGAGGAAAGATCCAGGCTGCTTCAACATTTCATGCTATATTGGTAAAGTGAAATTTGGCGAAGCACTATGTGATTCAGGGGCAAGTATAAACCTGATGCCTCTCTCTATGTTCAAGAAATTGGGATTAAAAGAATCAAGGCTGAGCAATATGACAATACAGTTGGCGGATAATTCTGTGGTGAAGCCATACGGCATATGTGAGGACGTGTTGGTGAAAGTGGATCGGTTTGTTTTCCCAGCAGACTTTGTTGTAATGGAAATGCAGGATGAACAGGGTAATGAGTTACTCCTTGGACGTCCTTTCCAAGCCACAGCTGACATGATACTGGAGATGGGGAGAGGTCGTTTGACCTTGGGTATCACAGATGATCGGTTTGAAATGGCCATGCCCTCAAGCACTACACAATCTAAAGTCAAGGAGCAATGCCGCATGATGCAGCACTTTGATCAGAATATTTCTATTTGTCTAGGGAAGCCATTTCTAGACATGGCTCATGTAATGACTAAAGTAGAAAAAGGGACACTGGTTGTAGACATCATGGAGCAGACCAAGGTTGTGTCTCTTAGCAAGGTTGTGGGTTTTCCCAATGATGAAGAGGAGGACATTCTGCCTTCTACTGAAGATGAGGGCATAGTAAGTTCTGTCTTTAATGAATATCCAGAACTGCCTCTTGAAGCCTGCCTGGTTAACATAACACATGATTGGATGAGAAGCAAGTCACTACAAGAGTGTGCCAAGATGCTTCAGGTGCTGTCGTGTTTCTACGCTAGGTACTATGAAGACCTTGGAGAACTCCCACCACCGCTTCAGTCATCCTTAATCAGCCTGCCAGATTTGGAATTGAAGCCATTGCCACCACACTTGAAATATGCATTTCTAGCTGAGGGTGACAAGCTGCCAGTGATTATTTCATCATATCTGAGTGCCGAGGAGGAAGATCAATTATTGATTGTGTTGAAGAACCACCGAGGTGCATTCGGGTGGTCGGTCACATACATCAAGGGGATCTCCCCTACATTGTGTCAGCACAAGATCTGGCTCGAGGAGGGAGCCAAACCGGTAATTCAACCACAGCATCGACTAAATTCTAGCATGATGGAGGTCACCAAGAAAGAGGTGATCAAGCTCCTTTCTGCAGGTATCATCTATGCTATATCCGACTCGACGTGGGTGAATCCGACACAGGTAGTCCCTAAAAAGGGGGGAATTATTGTTACACATAATTTGTTAAATGAACCTATCACAACCCACTTGGTAACCGGGTGGCGTGTATGTATAGACTACCATAGATTGAATGCTACTACGCTTAAGGATCATATCCCTCTCCCATTCATTGATCAGATTTTAGAGCGATTAGCAGGTCGATCTCATTTTTGTTTTCTCGATGGTTATTCGGGGTACAATTAGATTTCCATTGATCCTAAGGACCAAGAGAAGTCCACCTTCACTTGTCCTTACGAAACATTTGCATACCGCCATATGCCATTTGGTTTGTGTAATGCACCAGCAACCTTTCAGCATTGCATGCTTTCCATTTTCTCCGATATAGTTGAACGATGTTTGGAGGTTTTTATGGACGATTTCTCCGTCTATGGTGCGTCCTTTGACGAATGTTTATACAATTTGGACAAGGTTTTGCAACGATGTGAGGACACGCATTTGGTCCTCAATTGGGAGAAATGCCACATGATGGTCAGCGAAGGGATTGTGCTTGGACACAAAGTGTCTAGCAAAGGGTTGGAGGTAGACCCGGTGAAGATCGAAGTTATTTCCAAATTGCCCCCACCGAATTGGGTTAAAGGGGTACGGATTTTTCTAGGTCACGCCAGTTTTTATCGCCGCTTTATAAAAGATTTCTCAAAAATTGCCAAACCATTATATGAGTTGTTGGAAAAGGATGTTGTGTTTGATTTTAATGCAAAGTGTTTAAATGTGTTTAATGTGCTTAAAGAATAATTGATTTCTACTCCGGTCATACAAACACCGGATTGGACAAAGTTGTTCGAACTGATGTGTGATGCATCGGATTTCGTAGTGGGCGCAGTTTTGGGACAACGTGTGGACAATAAACCCGTTGTGATTTTCTATACGTCCAAAACCTTAAATGAAGCACAACTGAATTACACGACAACTGAAAAAGAACTTCTCGCCGTTGTTTTTTCTTTTGAAAAATTCCGGCAATATCTTGTAGGATCTAAAGTCGTGTTATGGACGGACCACGCCGCTATTAAGTACTTGATGGAGAAAAAGGATGCCAAACCTAGACTGATTAGGTGGATCCTACTATTACAAGAATTTGACATTGAAATCAAAGATAAGGCGGGAATAGAAAATGTGGTTGCGGACCACTTGTCTAGGTTGGAAAGGGTAGATGAGAAGGGCGTGCATATACCCATTACTGAGACGTTTCCTGATGAACAACTTCTATCTGTGAAATCTAAAGATCCTTGGTTTTCTTACATTGTTAATTATCTTGCCTGCAAAATTATCCCGGATGATTGGACATACCAAGAGAAAAAGAAATTTTTCCATTCTTTGCGTTATTATTTCTGGGATGACCTTATTCTATTAAAGCAGTGCAGGGATGGTGTGTTGCGCAGGTCTATACCGGAAATAGAATATGAAAGTGGCCTCCGTCATTGCCATACTCTACCGATGGGTGGCCACCATGCTAGTTCTCGAACTGCGGCCAAGGTACTTGAGAGTGGCCTTTACTGGCCTACTTTGTTCAGGGACGCATATGACTATGTGCGGCAATGCGATTCCTGCCAACGGGCAGGTAACATTTCAAAAAGACAGGAGATGCCCCTCAATGTATTTCAAGAGGTCGAGTTATTCGATCTGTGGGGTATTGATTTTATGGGACCCTTTGTGTCCTCCAATTCTAACTTGTACATTCTATTAGCTGTTGACTATGTATCGAAGTGGGTAGAGGCAATACCCACTAGGACTAATGATGCGGCCGTAGTGTGCAGGTTTGTCAAAGAATACATTTTCTGCAGGTTTGGTGTACCGAGAATGATTATTAGTGATGGAGGTACACATTTCCGAAATCAAAAGTTCACAGCATTGCTAAGAAAGTATGGGGTAAAACACAACATTGGTTCCCCGTACCACCCGCAGACATAGGGGCAGGTAGAAGTCTCCAATAGGGAAATTAAGAAGATCTTGGAGTGCACTGTGGCTTCGACGAGAAACAATTGGAGCACCTTTCTACCGGACACTTTGTGGGCGTATAGGACGGCGTTTAAGACACCTATAGGCACTACGCCTTTTAGGTTGGTTTACGGTCGGGCCTACCATTTGCCGGTGGAATTAGAGCATAAGGCGCACTGGACGCTGAGGAAGTTGAATTTGAGCTATGATGAAGCAGGAAAGAAACGTATGTTAGAGCTAAATGAACTTGACGAGCTGAGGATGAATGCCTATGAAACCTCACGGATCTGCAAGGAGCGAACAAAGATGATTCACGATCGACATATTCAGATGCGTGTTTTTAAGAAGGGAGATCATGTACTCTTGTTCAACTCTAGGTTGAAAATGCATCCCGGGAAATTGAAATCCCGATGGCGTGGACCGTTCACCGTAGAGGAGGTCAGGCTACATGGCGCAATCATGGTGCGTGATGGCGAGACAACATTCTTGGTTAATGGATAGCAATTGAAGTTGTATTTCAGTGAAGATTACACGAGGAGAGTGCATGAGGTCAAACTCATGGCGCTTCCGGATGCATGAGGAGCTTGATTTCGTCTAGCCTAAGACGTTAAATAAGGGCGCTTGTTGGGAAGCAACCTAGCCATCGGTAGTTTCGTTTAGTTTCTTTCACTTTTATACATTAGTTTGATTTGCTTCTATTTTTAGTGTAAATAAGATACCTTGATCATTTGTTTAATGTGTAGGACTGAGGCATGGTCGATACCATCGACCCTTGTGTTGATGGTATCGAGATAGGCACAGGTAGGCGGCTGCAAAAATTTCTATGAGTCGATACTATCGACGGCCTCATCGATGGTATCGACCCATCATCAGGTTGCTCGCCAGAACGAGGTCAATAGTATCGACATGGATGTCGATACTCGCGAGATCTCTGGAGATATTCAAATGAAATGTGTCTCAGTGAAGTTGATACCATCGACGGTCATGTCGATGGTATCGATCCAGTTACAGACAGGAAGCGGTGGTCGGGCCTCATGAGGGTGTTTTCCCTAAGCATAAGTCGATACTATTGACTTGCGTCGATACTATCGACGCGACACGTCACCGATCCGCGAGAGGAAATCAATGGCGATCGCTACATCAAGAGAGTCGATCCACGGGATGGGTCGATACCATCGACCCACATTGATGGTATCGACGCGTCATCGATCCGGGCTCCCACATCAAGCTATCGACAACCGTCGATACTAGCAGAAGACTGGATTGCGCCACAGGAGTCGATACCATCGACTCACATCGATGGTATCGACGGGTGCACAGCAGCGACGGCCGTGTTTCTAAAAGGGAGATGTTGTTGTCAACTTGACTCACACCTTCAAGGACTACTTCATCCACTTGTGTCGTACATCTTGTTGTGCAATCAAATCCCGGCTACGAGCATCCAAGGAGTGAGTTCTTCCCCGAGCCTTCACCGAGCGGAGATTGCCTTCTCCGATCTTCCCCGAGCTCCGACTTCTATTCCTTCTTTCTCAGCGACGATGGTGCGTACAGCCGGTGCTTCTTCTTCACATGCAGCTCCACTGGAGATCCCTGAGTTCATTCCTCCACCCACTGCATCTATTCTGCACCTGTAGATTGTCAATCCTTTTGCGGAGGTCCAGAAGGTCTACGAGGAACTTATGAAGAGAAAGATAGAGCCGACCCGATACGTCGATCGAGACATGGTTCGTTATCTTGGGTTCGAGCCCAATCTTGCCTACGTTCTAAAGGGACAGGCAAGGCATACGGGCAGGAGGCCCGATGAGATGGAATTCCATGCCGACGGCCAGCCATTCTTCGGTGAATGGCCAACATACAAGGAGCTAGCGGCAGAGTTCATGGCGTCACTGGACATATGTGTCATGCCAAATGACGTCATCGCCACTGATCGGGAATGGATCAAGGGCCGCGTTTCTTTCCGGCTGTACAACAATGATAACACTCTCACCCTCAGGCAGTTTAATTCCATCTACAATTGGAATCATGGGAGAGACCGGTACCGGAGGCCAGATAACAGGACGGACTATGATGAAATCTTTGCCCAGCTTGTGACTATGCCACTGGGCAAATCCGTTAGCTACCATAATGCGGAAGTTGTGGATTTTGAGCATCCATTTGTGCGGGTTCTTCACCGCATGCTCTGCACCACCTTATTCGCTCGTGGTGACCTGTCTCTCAGCAAGTTTCAAGAGACAGATTTGTTTTTCCTGCACAAGTTGCTGAAGCGAGAAGAGTGTAATTGGGGTGCGTTCTTCTTAATGAGTGTGTTGGTTGTGAAGAGGAGTACGCGGAAGGCTCCAATCCACTTTGGATGGCTCATCACACTGTTGGCCTCCTATCTTGGGTTAAATTTCTCCCAGCTTACTCCCCTCTCCAAAAGGAGCAAGGTCAACTTGGAGCATATGCACCGCTCCAACCTCATCCCGCTTTGTGATGGCTTGGCATATGCACACTACCATGTCAATCAAGCATATCAAGAGTGTTCACTTCCAGACCCCATCTTCCACATCACAGGTGCTCAGCATTTCAGATGGCCTATCATAGCCATTGAAGACTCGGATGAAGACGGTGGCAATGACGACAATGATAATGACGGCGACGAGCCTAAAGAGGAAGAGGAGGCTTTCACTCCTCTTCGTGCACGAGTGGCACCTAGGAAGCGTCCCCGCATGCATGCGGGTGCATCTTCATCTTCACAGCCTCTGCCACCTCAGCCCTCTCCTCAAGGAGAGGATGTCTATTCCATGCATGGGATGTATACAATGCTACAAGAGATCCAGCACACCCAACTGCAGCATATAGCTTCATACGCCAGTATTCAGGATACGATGAACTGGCTGTTAGATAATCATAGGGCCATTTTTTTAAATGAGCGCCTTCTCCTCGACAACCAACAGCACATCCACGACATGTTGCATAGGATGGAGATGCATCAGAATCCCTTCTACGATCATTACTGGAGCCAAAATTACTTTGGGGGGTATCCACAACCTCCGCCCATGCCCCAGTATGATCCGAGCTTTCAGGGGCAGTACCCATTTTGGGACCCCACGGCTCCTGAAGAATGATTGGTATCTCTGTTCCACCTTTTTAAGGTTGTTTTTTACTATGAGGCCATAGTCGAATTCAAGATTGGGGGGGATTTGGAACAGCTCTATCCTTTAGTTTTCTCATTTTTTAAGTTTATTGTTTTGTCTTTTGTCATTTATTTCTTGTAGTTCTTAGTTGTTTGTAGGATCCACACTCTATCTAGTGTAATTGTGGATGTTTTAAGTCATGTGTCATCTCATTGCTTGTACTTGGGAATTAGGGGCAAATTTGAAAAATTTTAGTGTTTTTGGAAGCTTGTGTTGTTAAACTTTGAGCACATAACTTAAGGAAATAATTGGGTTTGTCTACTCTAAAATAGAAAATCACAACTATACATTCCCATGATTCATGAAAAGTGGACGGAATTGGTTGTTTGAGCCTAAACTGACCAAATGATAATGAGACTTTAATCTGAAATAAGAGAGAAAAACCTCTTAATTACTACACAGGTCAGTAAGGAGGGACACATAATAATTTTCAAAGGTTCAGTCAATTAGTCTTGTGATCTATCCACCCCATTGCTTTCATAATCCACCTTAAGAACTTGAAATGCATTACGGTTTTAATATCTTTGATTTCATTCCATGTAGATAGGTCTTGCGTTACAGCTATTTTCTCATATTTTTGAATGAAAAAAGAAAAAAAAAGATAGAATAGCTATACATGCACATTATCCTTAGGTGTGTTTCATTTAGTTGCAAAATTATCATTTTGTAGCTGCATTCACATTTTTGTGCATATAGTACATCATGCATCTTATGTCTTCTGAAACATAAAAGGTGATGAACTTGTTCCATACCTTTTGAATGCTTCAAATGTATAAGTTATGCAGCATTAAGTGATCTCGACAAACATTTCGTTGTCAGCTATGAAAATAAGGACTTGAAAAAAAAAGTTTTGAAAAAAAAGAGAATTGAGAAGTAAGTAGTAATGAGAGGGAGAAAGGAACATGTTCTCACTACGTACTAAGAAGAATAAGTACATGATGTAGTTTTCCTAGATATTCCATCTCACCTTGAGATAGAATGATAGTGCATACATCATTCCACCCAAGTGTAGGCATTAGGGCATTTTCACCTGCATATGCATCATTTAGGTCATTTTTACTTTCTGCATGTTAAAATCGTATAATGCTTCCATTTCTTCCATGAGCCACCCATTCCATCCACTCGTTGCTCGAATTGGTAGGCCACCGTGATTTTCTCCTCACTCTTTAATACCAGGAGAACTGCTTCCATGTAGATGGTAGTTAGGGTAAGCAATGTAGAATAGAAGATCACAAGATGCACCGAGTCTGGACCGGAGAATTTTATTATGTTAACTGCCTTATGTGATAGTGTTCATTATTTCTTAGGTAGATATCTTTTATAGATGATTACTGTCGCCTTTAGGGTAATTATCATTCTGTGGTTAGTGAGGGTCAGTATGTGAATGTCCGGCGGGGATCATGTGGTGATGTTTGTTGTGACGATCTGTTCTTTTGTTGACTCTCGCAATTTTATTCTAAAGTTTTTTTGCTCGAGGATGAGCAATGTTCAAGCTTAGGGGAGTTTGATGTGATGATTTTGAGTCGCATTTATAGACTTGTTTCACTCGCATTTTATGCGTTTATTGGTCATTTTGGTGGTTAATATTGCATAATTCACTTACTTTAGTCTATGATCCTTATCAGCATCAATTCTCTCTTATTTTATTGTTTTGAGCATAAATGATTACAATAATATGTTTAATTTCGGCTTATGTGGTTTTGTGTTGCAATTTCAGGAAAAACGCATATCTGTAGCTGTCGATACCATCGACGGTTGTCGATACCATCGACACAACCACAGGCTGCTAGCCGTAAGGAGCAGCACAGAATCGATACCATCCACTTTGGAGTCGATGGTAGCGACATTTCATCAGGTTGTTGGTGACCAATCTGTCAATACTATCGACCCAAATGTCGATACTATTGACATGTGGAGTTTCAGTGATGGAAAAGGGATAAAATCGACGCCTAAGGGTGTCGATACCATCGAACCTCGTCGATGGTATCGAGTCAGCATCAGGCGCAACGAAGAAAAGAAAAGAAGACTTGCTGATATCACGCAGTGTCGATACCATCGATGGTATCGACACCGTCAGATGCAATTTTGTTTCAGATCGATCTAAATCTGAAGGTTGTGATACTTTTGCAACCTAACTCGGTGATTATACCTAATGACGGCGTCCAAGAGCCAGGTATCACGTCATTGGCCGTTGCACGTGTCCCGAGAAGGTGTGGAGAGAAGAACGGAGCCTAGAAGCATGCCTCGGCCGTTCCGTAAGCCGAAGAAGACGTTTCCACCGCCGAAAGGCTGTAGATCGTGTATTTTACGCCAAGGAATTCTTATATCTTCTCCATTCAGGGGTTTCATTACTTATTCACGTTTTTCTCCATGTTTCCCCTTTTCTCAACCATGTTTTGCTCTGAGATGAATATGCGGGGCTAATCCCCTTTATCTTTAGGACCAGGAGTAGCCCGGGGAAGCATTATATGACATTTTTATCATAGTAATTCATAATTTACCTCTTAAATCCGTGGTATGATTTTGTTTTCTCAATTATATTGTTATGCTTGATCACCATAATGATAATCTAATGCCTTTAATTACTTTGAAAGAAGAATTAACAGTTGAAAAGAGACGAAATTAACATTAATTAACAAATCCCTTGAACAAGGTGATGTACGGTTAATGGTGGAAACCCAGAGGTCGATTCTAATGCACCTAGTTTAGGGTATAGGTTACTACGATGGTGGAACCGACCTAGACTTAGGTAGTGAATTGTACCACGACAGTGGGAAATTCTGACTACAGGGCACTACTCGGATTGAGAGATGAACCTGAATTATTATATGGAAATTCATACAATGAAAACCCGCGGTGAAACCGCAATCCTAAAGATCTCCACTTGAATTGATTAAACTAAACCTTTAATCGATTGCCTTGTTCTATTTTATTTCCTTTTATTTTTAAAACAACTCTCAGAACCTTTTAATTGGCCTAGCTGATTGTGAGTAGTTAGTAGTAGTCTACCGATAATTCAGTGTCCTTGAGTTCGACTCGGGCCTCACAAGGGCCTATACTACATTGACACGTGCACTTGCGTTCGACGCACGGTAAAATCGTGTCAAACTTCGACATAAATTGAATGATGGTGATGCTTCCCTTGATACTAGGTGATGAAATTAATTATCTATGTTTTGCTTATGCATGACTTTCCTACAACACGGGGTATGTCCACATAGCTCTACACAAATCAATATACATCAGGGTTGGATACCATCTACATTGAGTTTTTTATGCATCATACATGAGAATCGATCGATGAAAACTATTAGTTTTAATAAATATCCTTAAGTTCTCACTCCTCTCATCTCTAATGGTTTACTTGGTCTATCTAGTGATTGGGATGTGTATCTTGCTATTACGTTACCTTAACTTGTGAAGGCACTATTGTTATAACCCAGGTAATATTGGGAAACCCCAAAATCTCTTCCTAAAAGTGAACAATCTTATAACTACATAAGGTCTCAAGATGAGACGGTGTAAATTTATGATTAATTGTGACATGGGGGATGGTTCATATTGTGCCTTATTAGGATTTGATAGATGCCTACTAAGAAACCCTTCTTACTACTATACTTATGTACTAGAGATGAAGGTGTATGCCCTTTTAGGTATTTGAAGAATTATACCCTTTTTGTAGAATGAAGTGATGATACGACAATAGTGCATGTGTTGTGTTGTGTTGTGTTGTGTTGTGTTGTGTTGTGTTGTGTTGTGTTGTGTTGTGTTGTGTTGTGTTGTGTTGTGTTGTGTTGTGTTGTGTTGTGTTGTGTTGTGTTGTGTTGTGTTGTGTTGTGTTGTGTTGTGTTGTGTTGTGTTGTGTTGTGTTGTGTTGTGTTGTGTTGTGTTGTGTTGTGTTGTGTTGTGTTGTGTTGTGTTGTGTTGTGTTGTGTTGTGTTGTGTTGTGTTGTGTTGTGTTGTGTTGTGTTGTGTTGTGTTGTGTTGTGTTGTGTTGTGTTGTGTTGTGTTGTGTTGTGTTGTGTTGTGTTGTGTTGTGTTGTGTTGTGTTGTGTTGTGTTGTGTTGTGTTGTGTTGTGTTGTGTTGTGTTGTGTTGTGTTGTGTTGTGTTGTGTTGTGTTGTGTTGTGTTGTGTTGTGTTGTAAGATGTGGATGACTTGGTTCTTGAATTGAATTTGGCAGCAATATTTGGATTTTTTTGCAAAGCTTTTATCGCAAATTTATTTTTGCTATTAATATATATGTACAAAAGAAAATTGTTTATGATTTTATCGATGGTTCTTGGAACCAAGTCACCACCACAAGAAAGTTCAGCAGTAACCTTTTAGTGCAGAAATCCTTGACTAGAATGATCCAATATGAGACCCTAGCCCTAATATGTAGTAGTAAGTACTAATAATACGTTTTGGGCACATACAACCTAGCCATACACACTATTCACTCCTCTAGGTGGTCAGGTAATTGATTGATTCATCCTTTTAAGTGGTGAAGTCTTGTATGCCTTGATCATTAGGATTGTGACTTAATTTAAGGACTAACTAAACTAAATAGATGTTGAAACATGTAATACATGGGTAACAAATTTAGCTACCAACTAACTAGAGTGAGTGGGTAAACCTTGACAATTTAAGTACTATGAATGTTGCTTAGATAATTTAAAATAAGACTCAAAATTTCACACACTAAGTAGGTATACCTTATTGAGATAAGTTACTATGAAAATAAAAGGGATGATCAATTCCTATAGAATTAAACGTAATTCCCCTACACTTTTCTATTTCTTATAATAAACATTATGGATAACCCTACCCTAGAAACTAGGTTGAACACACTAAGGATTAAAACTTAACTAGCGTGCATATTTCATGCATGATAATAACAAACTTAAGTAACAAGGATTTAAGTACACCCTAATATAATATGTACTTTAATGTGTATACTAAAATCCAAGGAAGCCTAGTTGACTAAGTTTCTTACAATACACTTAAATGCTTGAACGTGGATAGTAAGACATGTTTTCTAAGAAAACCCTAATCTTATACTGTAATCTTGATATGCCTAATAGTATATGAATGACTTAGTCATTGGATATAAGATAATACTATCTTTTGGTGTAACCTTAGATCAACATATTATATAATAAGATTAATGGAGACTTGATACATGAAGTAATGTAGGTTCACCAAATGGGTTTTGGCTACAAGTATAACATGGAGTTGTGTTTCATAACCCATTACATTCAGTGCATTAGAAATCGTAGATTGCTTTATATGTTTGACTTAGTACACCTGACTAGTGGTGGATGGATTTTGGGATGAAATCCTCTTCAAGGGTGGAGTGTTTTAACATACCTAAATTTAGGGTCATAGCTTAATCCCCCCTTTTTCCTGGGCCCCTTTCTAGTTGTGTTAATATTTAATCAATTTATTTGAAGTACACTAATGAAGATCAATTAGAACCAAAAATATAATAATCTAAAATATAATTTTTTATAAGATCAATCATCAAGTAATTAATTAATCCATCAATTGGGGTTGATTATTCAAACTCACCAATTAATTAGCATTGACCATGATTTGGTACTCTAGAGTATTCCTAGTCTTAGATCTTAGGGAAAAGTAAATAAATACAAAATATTGTGTTCAATTGAGTTAAAGAGAAATAATGGCAATAAATGTTAATTTTCACTCTAATCAAAGGATAAACAATTAGATAGAGTTACAAGGAGAAATTGATGGCAAAATAGGATCCCCCATTATTGAATTAACCTAGACATTGATTTTCATTTCAATACAACTTTATTTGCACACCAAATTAATTGTTTTGGGTACACATAATAATCACATTAATTATATAATTTAAACTATATTATGGTTTCATCATTCATCTAAGTGTTACCCTCTCCTATGGTCTCTTGACCAAGCCCCTCTCATGAACAATAGCCGCAAATAGGTGATCTACTTTTTACAGGTGATGTTGTGGCCTCCTCCCCTCTCTTCTCTCATACCCCCTATCTATTTTTTCTCCATCACTTCCACCTCATCAAATTTTCCTTACCCTAGCCACCCCCCAACACTTTCCCCTCTTCAACCGTGTCTATGTGCCAACTTTCTCCATCTCAGCACCGTCAGCGGGGAACTCAAGCACCTCGACTGACTCCAACAGCCAACTGCCATGTTGCCTATCTTCTTCTCCTCAACCTCTCCCACTCAACCTTCCTCTCCCCTCACTTCCTTGACCTAGGCCTAGTCTCCAGCATCACATCCTCTCTCTACCAAGCGAATGTGATAGTAAGTTGTTTTCACTGCCTTTTGTATTAGCTGGTGGCACTCTTGCCAGCGTATACAACAATGGTGTCCCACTAATTCTTCACCATATCAACCTCCAACAATGGTCAACATTTATTGTCACGTCATTGACCTTCTTCCTTCTATCTTCACCATGACCTCAGAAATGGAGGACCTATAGATGGAGTGCCCTGATGAAAATGAAACGTAACTCCTAGTCTGATGAATCCTACCACAAACTCAACCACCTACCTTCCTCTCCAAAGCATCCTGCTCTTCCCCTAGGCTCGTGAATCTCATCCCTTCCCCCACCTTATGTGATCACCATCTCTATAGGTCGATGGGTCTGCAAATGACTCATCAGAATAGAGGTCGACTCTACTTCTTCCTATCCCTCTTCCATTCATGTGTCCCTAATACCTATCCGGCTTTGGTTCCTCACCTAGCCATGCATCCCAACCTCCTAATTGACTTCATGTTGACTAGACACTCCTAGCACCTACAATGGCATCATAAGTCCCAAGTTACCATGGAATTTATACCGGTACATACCTTGTTACTACACCTCTTAATGCCATCACCACCTACTACCATCAAGCATAAACTAGTATCATGACTTTACACAGTCATGCTACAATGATATCCATGTCAATCTGTGATCCATAGAGACAATTGCTTCTCCTCCAACATGTAGCCTCGCTTCCTCTTCAACCTAGTGCCTGGTTAACGTGACTAAAAAAGAGTCATCCCACCATCGAGTTGTCGTTTTCTTCCAATGATAATGATGGATCAGTTCATGGGAAAGGATAATTTTCCAATCCACACAGTTATGTTTCCTTCAACCCTTCTTGGGACAATCTACAGTTGGACGATGATGAAGACTATCAGTGTGAAAGACCAGTTCAACTATTTGTAGGTATGTCCCCTTGTTTCTATATTTTAGATTTAGAAATCCAGTAGTTATTCATATGAAACTCAAAATAATAATATAATGCCTTTCAATGATCAAGAGATATAGATGCATAAATTTGTATTTGTATACATATGATAGTAGTTTGAAAGGCACATGGACCTAGAAAATATGTTTCTATAGATTTAGAAATACAAAATAAAATGCAATATGAGAGGCATAATATATTGCGTCTAAGATTATGGATGGTATGGTTGTCCACATTGTATAGGAATTTATTATCATTCACCCATTGTACTTGTACTTGTGATATATATAAGATTTGGATGATAAAATGTGCGTACACACTAATGGGCATACTAAATGTGGTGTTGAAGATAAATGAATCCCATTGTATTAGAAAGAGAATAACTTCCAATGCATTAACTGGTGGATTGCATATCATTGTCAATACATTTATGTAATCTATTAGGCTTATTTGACTAAAGGTGAATCCTAGATCTAAAATAGACATCTAATGGATCATAATGTTCACTTAATATAATTTAAAATATCTAATATGCCTTTAGGGGACCAGAATTAGGGTAAGAACACTATGGATAGCTATAGTAGGGATGTATACATAGGTTCGCTTTAGTTTACCTAACATACTCGATGTGTTCTTAGGGTGAAAGCTTGATTTCAGGGACCAAGTATATAAATTGAGTTAACCACTAGCCATGAAGATAAGGTATTTACATCCTCTATTTTATTTTGGACATTATTTGACTGAAACCTACATTCATTTTAATAAGGCATATCTTACACTCTTAATTTCTACTTGAAATCATTTACTTGAACTTTCATATTTCCTATTATTAATTCATTATATTTTGTGTGGTTGATGAATTATTCAGTTTATATGGGTTCATGGACCCCTCCTGTTATGATTGCCTTTTATGTGAAAATGACTAAAGTGCTAGTCTTGCCTCTCTATTTTACGCATGCTACATGTTTGCCAAGAATATCCAGACTAGTGGTACTTATGTACAACCATACTGATAAAGGTTGTATGTATTCCTCTCGGGGTGTGCATTCCCACCCTTATTTCTTTTAGGTCATGATCCTATGGTGTTATAGCCCTTTTTTAGGTATATTTAGTCTACATTGTTACACATGCAAATGATTATTGTTTTAAATTGTAATTGTGGATAATCGTGATGGCAAGGCACTTTTATTCTCATACTTGTAATCTGAATTTTAATATGCCTCATTTATCTTATTATATATATTTTGAACTTAACTAAATGCAAATATTCCCCTTCTTGTAGGAACATCTCTTTTGGTCTTTTAACCCAATGCAATGCCCAAAGTGTTTATTATATGTACATACTCAGTCTTTGTTGATTTATACCTTGTTTCATATGTTCTGGGTGATGTTCCCTTCCACCCAGGTGTAGGAACATCAGAAGACAAGGATGCACATAGATTGTATATAGGATATTAGACCTAAAGATAGCTTGGAATGGATAGGTTTCCCTCTACAGCCAGTTGTGCATGTTATTATATTTACTAGATGTGTACTTTTTACTTTTCTAAACCACCTTGTCATGGTAAGGAACAATTGTAAATGAATCGTCATGTAACTTTGTAATAGTTTTGTTTATGCTTCTTTATTATTACATGGTTCTTGTGTTCTACTATTTGAGTGGATCCCCTCTTGGGTCTCACTCTTTATAAGAGATTCCCTACGTGTCTTTTAGTGTGGATGTAAAAGATCCTTTATGGTGATTGTTCCGTACGGAAAAGATGCAATCTTTAATATTTATATAAGATATGATATATTTTTAAATCATACACGTCACCATCAAAATATACTTTTTTTGGTGGATGTGAGCATGGTTATGGACAAAGACGACCTTTGTATGTGCATAATCTGGATGTGGATGCATCCTCTTTGTTGACAAGTATTTGTCTGGCATGTCGAGCCTCAATTTTTATTCTATATGTAATTGTTTCTATTACTTCTTACTCCACTCAAATATAGCTCTATATTTCTACATATTGTGTAAATACTAGATAGGAATAGAATAAGATTTAGAGGATTGGTGTGATGAGTCAATCATGAAGATCCAAGGAGCATCCATGGAGCTACTGATGTTATGCAACACAAATGTAGGTTCACAGATTGATGATGCATACATGTGATGGACCTTATACGTGTGATGGACCTTATGTGGATAGTAATCCTTTTTGTCTCCAAAGTATTAGTATGGTCATAACCAATGTAGTATGACTATGTATTTTGTTGTGAATTGTTGATATTAATTTGTATATGATACATATTATAAATATGTGTTGTCCAGTCATGTATATGTAAATGTATATAAAATGCCTCAAATAAAATATCAAGTCTAGGATGATTTCCAATGTGAAACACACATGAAAATTCTTGAATGAAAAAGTGTGGGCACGCTAAAGCATGGAGCATTTTCTATTTCGTGGAAGTGTGAGAATAGATATGTCGGTCTGGCAAAGTAGGGTGTTTATTCTGTTGTGCTTACCTTTGGGTGGGACTTAACTATGTGAGTTTAATAGGATTAGTAACATAGAGGCATAAAGATGGTTATGATGAAGGGTTGTGTATCCATCTATCAAGAGTTGCATTACATGAAATTGGCAAACATTGTCTGCCTAAATAGTCAAGTTGTGGATAATCAGTTAAAGTTGACTCATGATTTCATGAAATACAGATCTTGTCTCATTAGAAGATTTTATAATTCTAATCTTTCACATTAATAGTGAGGTTTATTGATCTGAAATAAAATAGTGGGAGTGATATTTAATGAAACACCAAACTAATTTTGATTAAAAAAAATTCAAATCAAATATTAACTCTTACAAATACTTCTTGTCAGTCAAATGACAACCTACACAAACAATAACTTTTCAATATGATCGGTCCTTGAGAAGGAAAAGCTAAATAAAAATACTTCAATGATTGCTTTAGAACACTAAGAATTGTTCTCACACATGAGTGTAAGCTCTATGCCTGGATGCACTAATACCAAATAAACCATCTATGGATGAGCCTAGGGCACAAAGGGAAGCTTACAAGAAGCATTTTGATGGCATCTGTGATATCAAGTTCCTTATGGTATACTACATTAATCATGAGCTTTAAAAGCAACATGAGATTATGGATTTTATTGAGATGATAACACATCTCAAGAACATGTATCAAGAGCATGCAAGGTAAGAGAGGTATGATATCTCCAAGGCATTATTTAAGTGCAAGATGGATAAAGGTGATCTAGATGGACTCCATGTACTCAAGTAGATTGAGTTTGTGGAAAGTTTAACTAGACTATGTTTTCATTTAGGACAAGAGTTTGCCACATATGTTATCCTATGATTGTTTTCAAATTCATACAAATAGTTTGTCATCAATTACAACATGAAAAAATTTGTTATACCGTTGATAGTACTACTTGGCTTGTTAACTCCCCAAAGGGTTAGAAGAGATTTCATTCACTTGTATATTGTGACACTAGTTACTTTCTTACCTTTCTTACTACCCTATAGGATTTATAGAATTGATTTAGTGAATTTTCATTCTACTCCTTGCACAAATGCATTCAGAATTCGCCTTCAGGTCATGTATAGAGTCATTTTCAAGTCAGTCACTTTCTTGATCACCATGCCCTCATCTACTGTTGAAAACCATGGAAGATAGAGTGCCAACAACTGAGGAACAAATGAAAAAGACAAGTACAATTCCATTGATGGTCAGTAGAGGAAAGGAAAATGCAAGGAAAATACAAAATCCAAGAAAGGTTCTAAAACTACTAAAAAAGTTTAAATCTTTTGCACTTAAGGAAAAAGGAGTAGGTAAAGAAGGAAATTGTCCCCTTTTTCACAAGTCTAGATATTGGAAATAAAATTATCATCTCTACCTAGAGGAACTTGATAACAATAAGAAAGTATTCGAGATCTCCACTTTCAGGTATATGTGTTATAGTAATCAACTCATCTACATTTTTAGCATGGGTATTAGATACTGGATGTGGATCTTTGTATGTTCAAATATGTAGATACAGAAAAGAAATAGACCCTTGAAGAAAGGGGAAGTGAGACGACGTGTTACAAATGGAGCAAGATTTGATGTCACCATTGTAGGCACCTATTATTTATCCATGTCCAATGGGTTTGTAATATGTTTAGAGAACTATTATTATGTACCTTTTATAAATAGAAACATTATTCTATGTCTTAGTGGACAAGAACAATTTTGAATTTTTAATAATGAGTATTCTAATTTCTATTTTAAGAGATTATATATTATATGGCATCGTCCCACACATCTTATGGTGTCTACTTATTAGAATATGAGATACATGTATATATCATAGATACCAAGAAGTTAAAACTTGATTACTTAAACAAATCTTACCTATGGCATGTCGTCTACAACAGATAAATGACAAGCACATTTCTAGACTCTATGAATATAGTTATCTAGACTCTTTTTATATTGAATCAATTAAGACATATGAATCATATTTATTGGGAAAGATGAAAAAAGCACCCTTTACTGGAAATAGTGAAAGGGAATGTGACTTATTAGGACTCATACATGTTGATGTATGTGGACCCTTCTACACAAATGCGAGAGGTGGTTATCAATACTTCATCACATTTACCGCTTACCTTAGTAGATTTGGCTATGTGTATATAATGAAATGAAAGTCAGTATCCATTTGAAAGTTTAAGGAATTCATGAATAAAGTAAAAAATCAACTTGGCAAAAGAATTTCAGCACTTTGAACATATTGAGGTGGTGAATATTGAAGCCAAGAGTTTGAGGCCCTTCTGAGAGATTGTGGTATTGTATCACAATGTAATTCACCTAGAACACCACATCATAATGGTGTATCAGAATGAAGGAATGGAACCCTATTGGGTGTGGTACAATATATGATGAATTATGTTGTTCTTCTGACTTCCTTCTAGAGATATGCTTTTGAAAACTGAGCATTAACACTTAGTTGTGTACCTTCAAAATCAGTTTAAAGATACCATATCATATATAGATTGTGAAATGTCCCATTATGTATTTTATAAATATATAGGGACGTGAATATTATGTCAAGAAATTTTTTTTAAGCATGAACTCAAATATGAAAAATGTCATTTTGTTGCTTTAGAACTATTGTATTCCTTGAAAAGGAAATTATTTTCATAGAAACCAATAGGAGGAAAATAGAAATCAAAAAAGTTTGATTCCAACAAGAAAACATTGAACATATATAGGTTGGTAAGAAAAAGAAGAATCACATGTTGTTATGGAATCTCAAGTTCCTCCTCTGACACAAGAACCTAAAAGATCTAGTATTGGACACGTCTTAAGGAAGGGAGATATGGATTTCTCATGACTCAACAAGAAGATGTGTTGGGCATTGATTATTGTAACAAGTGGGACCTAATAGTGGTCCCACTCAATGGTAGAAACGTGAGCCATGGGATATTCAAGAAGTAGAAAACACAACTATTTACAAAGTTACAAAACATTTCCATGTACATATCTTTCTCACCCAAAGGGTGGTACACAAAATGAAAAGGTTACATCTATATACACATAAACCCATAAGCATAGGGTAAAAAGGCTATCTCAAGTTGTCTATAAGTTTGCCTATGAGTTCACAATCATCCTGAGTCTCTTCCCTATAAAGAACCTACACCGGAGTGGAGGGAACACCTAGAAAAATAGGAAACAAAAGAGTATGCATTAGCAAAAGTTGAGTATGTAGATTTAACAATATTTTGGGCATTTAGATGGGTTACAATAACAAAAGAGATGTTACCATAAAAAGGGGTCATCAATAGATGGGTAAGTTTCAAAATAAATATATCAAGAAAATGAATTCAAAAAGAACGAGGCATATAAATAAACAAGTGAGATAACACATCTTGTCATTAACATCCACAATGTCACAACAATTACATGCACATATATTGTACTAAAGTAACTATAGTATGTCTATGACACCGTTGAGTCATTAGCCTAAGTAAAATGGATGGAAAAGAACACCCTAGGTAGAAAAGCACATTTCCATATATATAAGGGTAGAAATGCATACCCCGGGTAGAAACACATACCCTAATGGTTACGCATAAGCGTCTACAATAGTTAAACTAGTCGACTTATCTAAAATGAATAAATAGAGTAGCAAGATAGTTTGCATTCACAATTCACATTTCCAATTACAACAACAAAGTAGGTGGAGTCATAGACCCCAGGCAAAAAAGTATATATCAAGCAAAGTAGAATCAGATTTTCAATATCATGAAATAAGGAATTTGCAATAAGGATGAATAAAAGGGGGCAATAGTCAAAATATGCCTCATTGTAAGAAGGTTTAAGTCAATTTATGCCCAAAATTAAATAGAGAGGATTACATGCCTTATGTGTCTAAAAGTTAACTATAATAAGACGTTTGATCCACTATGTCACCTATTCCTCCTAGAAGTATATTATCTCATATCAGTCAAAATAAATCAAACATGTGTATTCATTCTCAATTTGTCTATATGTATATAGTCCTTGCCCAATATTGATTACTTAGTGTCATATTAGGGTTGTTAATCACTTTAAATGAACATGTAATCCATTTGACATCCACTTTGTTTATTATATCCCTCCTTAGGTATATAAGTCAAAGCACGCCTAGGTATATTATGTGTTGTTAGTGATATTCATATTTCCAATTTAGATCTTTTTGTGTCATTCTTTGTTACTAGATTATATGATATACATGGAGTTATACTTACCTGAAGTATATATTAAATAGATGATATCATTATCCAATCTTCTATTGAATATCCATGTACTAACTAATTTCCGTATATTAGGAATGACATGGAAATGATCAACTTTCTAAAATATATACATACCTATGTAAGATAATTGGTTGTAGTGCATAGGCGAATAGAGTTCATCAATATGGTAAGGTTTTAAAACTATATTGTTTATATTACATGTCCATGTATTTACATTAGTATGGAACCATTAGCCTTGAAAGGTTAACTTAATCTTGTATACTATTATAAGCAAGTTTATCTCAAAAAAAGTTTATCACTAAGACTCCAGTAATCGTCTCAACTAGCTTTTAATTGAATCCTATGTTTATAGTTGACTAAGACTACTTTGGTACATTTGCAATTACTATTAATTCATGTTCATGCTAATAAGGGTGTTACATTAGCTAATTTACTTTACTAGTATACCCAATTCTTAAGTATGTTTTTACTCTCATTACATATTAATGATATAAATTGAAATTACAAGAAGATTAGCTGACCCAAATGTACTCAATTGGAACTGATATTTCGGGATTTAGTTCTTAGTTCCTTGGGACAAGATGAAGATCTAAACACCTTGTGGCTTCACATGATAGTCTTAAGATGACTCCACCCCACTTTTGAATGGCCTAATGATACCAGAGGAGTAGCCAAAGGTGTGCAATGCTTGCTGCAACCCAACTATAGGTGTCTTCCCTATATCAAATTTGACCAGGCTAGAGTCGACCATGTTTTTGCAGAGGTGATAATCCATGACACTTTCAAAGGGATGTGAGTGGGGATAATGTCGAGGAGGTTAGGGAGTCCATGTCAATTAAGGTGTTAGAGAAGTAGAGGAGGGTACTGGGGGCTAGGATGAGGAGTGATAGTTGCATGTCTACAGGATAGGGACTGGCATAGGTAATTGGGCATGGTGTGTTGATGATGGTGGCGCAGTGGTGATGTTGTGGTGGTCGTGGCATGTAGAGGCACATATCATTAGGGCATACAGCAGGTCGGGAAGGGGAAGGAGGAGTAGGTGGCATGTTGTAGATTATTGCTGAGGAGCGAGAGAAGACTAGACCATAGGTCTATGTTGTGGTTGGGCTGTAAGGGAAGTAGCACCAATTGATGATATGGATGTTGGTTTTTCTTAGTTCTAGGTTCATGTAGTACGAGATGACAAGGGTTCAGGGCCCTGTAATGATGTGTATAGGTCTGAGAAGGTGGATGAGCATGGATGTGGTGGTCAAGTCAGCTTGTTACTTGGAGAGGTTGGATAAGGAGGTTCTGAGGCAGTGGTTTTGTAGGTCTCTGGTTGGAGGATTCGGTAGTGCCTTGTAGATGCAGATTTGTGGGAGGTGATGATAGGTGAGGGAGTATCATAAGGAGGCAACATCGGCGGCATGGATACTGATCGTACTAATGTCTACAGATTGACAGTCTATAGATTTGTATGCTCCTCATGGAGTTTGGTGGGCAGCTAGGGTTCATGGGTGACTAGGAGATGTGAGAATGAAAGAAATAGAGAGGGTAGAGGAGTGAAAGTGGAAAAGAAAGAAAAAGCAAGGAGGAAGAGGATATGAGATGGAGGGGAAAGAATTGTAGTTATGGCCAGGTTTATCATATGTAGAAGGAGGACATGTTGTCATAGCCTAGGGGAAGGATGTGTTACAAGAATTTAATCAATGGGATTTACATAGATACATTTTATTAATTGGATCAAATGTTGTTGCTTTTCTCCTTAATTAATTGGGGGAGTTTTTAAGTTTCAATTGACACGAAAATAGAGGGATGGACTAACTTAAGTGTGAGGAGTTTAAAAAAAAATAAATGTTTGGTATTTTATTTTATTACTTCGGAGTTAACTACTCAAATAATTAATTTAATGTATTTCTTGATCTATTGGATCCATTATTTTACATTTATTGACTTTTTCATTTTCCTTTTAGACTAGGAGGATTCTATATGGTCACACGAGGGTCAAAACCAATTAATTTGTAAATTAATATAATTAATTTCCAATTGGAGGCTTAATGAATTATTTTACAATCAATTTTATATAATAGGTGATATAATTAAATATTATATTTTTTGGGATTCAAATACTCATAATTTGTCTAATTTAAGGCAAAAGAATTTATTACGCTTAAAAGGTAAATCTAAGAAAAAGAGAAATTCAACTATATGTCAAATTTGAGTATGTTGTAGCACTCCACCCCTTGAAGAGGATTTCGTCCCCGAAATCCACCAAGTTGTAGCCCAATATTCTAAGCTATAACTTATAACAAATTATAAGTTTCTAATTCACTAGATAGAGTTAATGTAGTGAGTCCTAGTGTAACACGCCTATATTCTACTTATGTACAACATACAACTTGAACTTATATTATTCCATTCATTAAGTATCTATTGTCTTCTCATATCGTGTATTGGTCTAGGAAATTTACACTAAGATTGAGGATTATCTTAACAATTTTAATTATTTATAGTTATTCACATTATTAAGGGGTCTCTCCATCCTATGGTTATGAGATTTTGTGTCCCTTCCATGAACATTTTCCAATGCTAATAACCATTGATTTCCACTATTCATTAAATTAAGTTATAGACCCAAGTGTAGAAGGATACACTCCTTAGAAGGGCCTATCTAACCATATACAGAATCGAGAGGGGTAGCCGACTAGATTATGGCTATTATATTTGTTATTCTTCCTCTTAAATTTTATATCACATTTTGCCTAGGGTTGGAGGGTTGAATATGCAAGTCAAAGATTTCTTCATGAAAGGACTTATCTACTACTACAACTTCCTTGTGGTGCTAACTTGGTTCAAAAGCCATCAAGGAAATTTGAAAAAGTTTTGTTGTGTGTAAATATAATTTTATGGTGAAAATAAGTTTTGAAGGTGAAAAACTTGTGATAGGAATCGAAAATGGTGCCAAAATCAATCTGAGAACCAAGTTGACCACTTTCTACTACCTACAACATATAATAACACCTTAACATCACTTCATCTTTACAAAAGAGGCTTCTCTACACACACCATCCTAGAATACAACAAGCATATCCAAATTCTATATTAGGGGATACATGTTTCTTCTAGAATATAATTAACTTCTAGAATGTCTTACTAGGCACGATCTCCATTATTCCACTATTCTCTTATTCATAAGTTAGGCCATCACATCCCAAAATGTCATTAATTTATAAGATCGAGCAACCATAATCAGAAGACACCAGGGCCTCTATTCCCCTAGTTGGTTTACATTCATGGTATCATTACATGTCTAGGTGGACTAGATAGTCAAACTACTCCTCATTTCACATATCAGGTAAACTAATTACAGGATGGAAATGAGAGAGTGGTAAACTCTTCAAGGATCAACCCTAGATGTACCTACCTACATAACCTCATTGTCGGTGTACATCTAGAGCTTTAAGAAAAGGAGTATCCACTATAACTACCAACACGACTGTGCCTCCATATTTCCTTGGGGAAAATAACATGGCATAAAGTTTTATTATGTGATCCAACTACATGATCATTCCTTTACAATACAAGGGAGATAACCATCATTCCTACATTATGAGTATGTGATGGATGAAATTCCAAGGAAAGCTACTTGAAACATATATATTCCTTCAATAACTTTGATTTATGAGATATCATAAGTTTATCTGGGATAGTATCCAGCCCTTAGATGGCGAGTATCAAGAAAAACTATGTCGATATAACTCTATGTTGTAGGCAAGACAAGCCTAACCTTAAAGTATCTAGTTCATATCATTATTTACTATCATAAAACATCTCAAAATCAATCACTCATGTCAATATTCTAAGTTTGTATCCATGCATGCTCAGTCCACATAATGTGTATATCATAGGTGTGCTAGAAAATAACAAAACCAAAAGGTTTAATTATTCGTACGAGGGTTACGCACAATTATATGAGTTTAAGTCAACCTACTCTCTATAGTAAATGAATTGTACTCTCCTAATGTGGGAGGTAGATGCTACTTCCTAGGAGAGTCAAATTTTACGTATATAAAGTTATACTTATACAGAGAGGGTTGGATTGATAAGAGTTTACCCAAAACTATGGCATCCACATACTTTGTTTGGGATACACATATACTGTCAAAGTAGATAGGGGGTGAAAACATTAATTGGTAAACCCGATTTAGGTTTATGTATGACAACAACCTCTAAAGGGTAACCTTCCTACTAAGGAACAATCCAAGATAACTTAAAATAGTCTAGTTACCAACTGCTTAGGATATGATACCATTCTATAAAGAGTGGGACCCAATAGTGGACCCACTCAATGGTACAAAAATGATCCATGAAATATTTAAGATGCAAAAAACATAACTATTTACAAAATTACAAAACATTTCCATGTACGTAACATTCTCACCCAACAGGTGGTATATAAAATGAAAAGGTTACATCTATATACACATAAGCCCATGTGCAGAGGGTAACAAGGCTATCTCAAGATGTCCTTAATCTCACCAATGAGCTCATGATCATCATGAGTCTCTTCCCTATAAAGCACCTACACCTGGGTGGAGGGCACACCCAGAAAAATAGGAAACAAAAGAGTATGCATCAGCAAAAGTTGAGTATGTACATTTAACTAAATTTTGGGCATTTAGATGGGTTACAAGAACAAAAGAGATTTTACCATAAAAATGAGGGTCATCAAAATATATGTAAGTTTCAAAAAGAAATATATCAATAAAATGAATTCAAAAAGAATGAGGCATTTAAATAAACAAGTGAGATAACACATCTTGCCATTAACATCCACAATATCACAACAATCATAATCATGTGCATGTTGATATATTGGACTATACTAACTATAGTAGGGCCATGACACCGCTGAGTCATTGGCCTAAGTAAAATGGGTGGAAAATTACACCCTAGGCAGAAAAGCATGCCTCTGTACATACAATGGTAGAAACGCATACCCCGGGTAGAAATGCATACCCTAATGGTTACACATAAGCATCTATAATTGTTAAACTAGTCAAATTATCTAACATGCATAAATAGAGTAGCAAGATAGTTTGCATTCACCATTCGCATTTCCAAGTACAAAAACAAAGCAGGTGGAGTCATAGACCGAAGGCAACAAAGTATATATCAAGCAAAGTGGAATCAGATGTTTCAATATCATGAAATAATGAATTTGTAATACGGATGCATAAAAGGGGGAAAAAGTCAAAAGATGCCTCACTATAAGAAGATTTAAGCCAATTTATGCCCAAAACTAAATAGAGAGGAGTACATATCCTATGTGTCTAAAAGTTAACTCTAATAAGACACTTGGACCACTATGTCACCTCTTCCTCCTAGAAGTATACTATCTCATGTCAGTCAAAATAAATCAAAAACATGTATTCATTCTCAATTTGTCTATATGTATATAGTCCTTACCCTAATGTCAATTACTTAGTGTCATATTAGGGTTGTTAATCTCTTTAAATGACCATGTAATCCATTTGACATCCACTTTGTTAATTAGATCCCTTCGTAGGTATATAAGTCAAAGCATGCCTACGTATATTATATGTGTGGTTAGTAATATTCATATTTCCAATTTAGATCTTGTAATGTCATTCTCTATTACTAGAGTATATCATATACATGGAAATATACTTACCTGAAGTATATATTAAAAAAGGGATATTATTATCCAATCTTCTATTGAATATCCATGTACTAAATAATTTCCTTATATTAGGAATGACATCGAAATGATTAAATTTATGATATATATATATATATATATGTGTGTGTGTGTGTGTGTGTATAAGATAATTGGTTGTAGTGCATAGAGGAATAGAGTTTATCAAAATGGTTAGGTTTTAACTATATATCATTTATATTACATGTGCATGTATTTGAAAGATCTAGAGGGGGCTGAATAGAGATTTTTGGGACTTTAAAATTAATTAAAAAATCTAACCAAAGAAGGAGGAGGAAACCAGGAAGACACTTGCATGTACAGTGGTTCCTACCTTTGAAATCAAAGGTAGTCAGTCCACTACCCAATTGTTTCCAATTGGGATTTTGAAAGTGAATTATTTTATTACCTCACAAGGATGTTACACAAAATATAATCACCTTCTACAACCTTGGAAGTAGCCTCAACCTCCTTGAAGCGACCTTCTTGAAGTAACTTCAAGTTCATGAAGCAGCCTTCACCACCTTGAGATAGCCTTCCTTTAGAAGTAGCTCCAACCTTCCTTGAAGTAGACTTCCTTGAAGTAATCTCAAGCACACCTCAAAGAATCCTTCTCCACCAAGAAGTAGCTTCAAGAAACCTCCTTTCAATAGCCTCCAAACCTAGGAGTAGTCAAGGAGAACAATATCCAATATAGAAGAAAAAGATTGGAAGAAAGAAAATACTTATCCAATTGAGTGCAGTGCTTTGATCCTATATCAAGTGTATAGATATCCTATCCACTTAAGATGGATGAGGCTATATGTGGTGACTAGGAGATTGTAGCTATAGGACACAAAATTGAAGCAAGTAAAATAAGATGGCAAGTGTAGCTCTTGCTTAGTTTCTCACTAGAATGTATTCTCAAGTGTAGTTGTGTACTTTAGGTGTCCTAAGGCCTCTCCTATTTATAGGAATGGTTTCCAAGTATTTAGGGACATTATAGAGGGTTTCTAGAGTGTTCGTAGTGCTTAACTAGTTGTTAGGTATCCATTGGTTGACTTGTAATGGCTAATTATTTCAAGCTAAAAAGAACAATTTAAAAACTATCACGGTTGAGGAACTTGTCGACCAAGATGTGTCTCGATCGAACTTTTATTCAACGGAAGAGGGATTTGGAGAAAAAGTGTTGCAACGTCTATTTCCAACTCCCAACACCAACCACTCAGTCTAATGGTCGCAAGCTTTAGACCGTTGCTTACTCGATCGAGGTTATTTTTGACCGAAGACTATTTTAGAGCACAATTGTGTAAGTTGTTGAACAGTGCTCACAGTTTCAATCAAGGTGGTTCTCGGTTGACAAGAACTTTGGCTGAGTGTGTCTCAAATTTCTTCGATCGATGGTGTCCCTGTTTTAGACTTTTGAATCACCTACTAAGTGTGTATTTCAATGTGTGTGGGTGACTCTAACTTTGGGGGGAAACTATCTAAGGGTTATAGGTGTGTAGGGAATATCTAATGCTCGATTTAATTTATGTCTAAGTACTTGTACATTATATTTTTATACAGGTATTTACATTTGAGTACAATAATGAACATTTATACAATGAACCATTTTTATATTCTATTTGCATTGATCTTCATCTTCCCACTAAGGATTTCCTTAATTCTTTGAACCCTAAAATACTCAAGTAGCACATTAGATCCACAAGAATGAAATGTTTATCTTCATCAAAACAAAGGGTATATTAATGTCCAAGTTGGCCAACAATCTCCCCCTTTTTGAAGATGACAAACATTTCTAAAATATAATCAAAATAATTTAAATGAAATAAGTTTCATATCTGAGATTTACCCTTGCTGAAGAACATATTCTTGTTTTCATAAAATGTTGCTAATTGTTCCTAAAGAGATATGGAACATAGTATCCATCTCTGAAGGAATATAGCATCAATTAATTTTAAGCTGAGATCATGAAACTTATTTATTTTGATTTATATTATTTTCTCCCCCTTTGTCATTTCAAAAAGATAGCCATATAATCATATCTGTAAGCCAATAATACCCCCCTTAATTGATTACTCCCCCTTAATTTTTTGCCTCAAAAAGAATGTCAAATTTAGCCATGATTTAAAAACCCAAGATTAATTTCTCAATCATCTGTAAGGGATGTTAAGCCCTGAAATAATATGAGATTCCTTAAGGCTCATGGTGGGATCAATGAATGTTATTAATTTCTCAACCATTTGCAGGGGATGTTAAGCATAGAAATGATATGAAATTCCTTTAGGCTCATAGTGGAATCAATAAATGTATATCTAATCAAATACAAGGGATGTTAATCCCTAATTGGTGTAGAGAATTCAACTTAGAGCAAGATATACATTATATTCAAGAATTTTGTGAGCTCTCCCATAATCTCATAACAAAAGTGAGCTTAAAAATACTAAGGTATTTCAAATCATAACCTTTTAAAATAAATTAATTAAGTAAGATTGTGAGTCAATATTTATAAGTAATCTTGTTTCTTACACTTACATATTAATATACCAATGTTGGGTGCAAGTGAATGATTTGATTTACAAGTAAGCATTTTTGTCAGGCTTATTTTTTGGTCGACCATGACTTCGACCAGGCACCCCTAAATCAAGCTCTTTTTCGACCGAGAGGCATTTCTATAGATATCCCATTAGTGCAGCTTTATTCTTAGAATGAACCAAGATGTAACATTTTCTTTTATATTAGCACAAATGACCAATCAGCCTTGTGCATATTTGATGATGCCAAGTCTTAGCCAATGATTCATACAGCATATCCAATAATTAAATCTTTTAGGATATGACTAAGTCTTGTTGTGTATGATCATCATTTATGTATACTTATAAACCTTAGATTCTTCATTTGATTATTTCAAAATAAACCCTTTTTATGAGAAGATCACATTTGCCTTCATCATCTTTTATTATAGAGTCATATTTATGTAAATGGGTTTTTAATTTTGACAAGAAATCTTACCTTTTATCTCTTATAATACACAAATTTGATATTTTCCTATCCATTCATAAAGAAATGTACCAGCATCACCTTTTCTTCAAATGTGACCAATAAGTTTACCTTTTCTCCATATGTGTGGAGATCTGATTATTTCAAATTTTTATGCTTGTTGGGTCAATCTCTATAGACCAAACTTGCAAAGTGTAAATTTTTGGTCCCCATATAGTGGTCCTTCTAGTTAGGATTTATAACAATTTATTATGAACAGTACATTACAAATTTGGGTCTTCAAAATCATTTTCAAGCTGATAATTATATTCTTAATAAATAGTCCTGACAGAACTATTTTTCATCAAATATATATTCGACCGAAGAAGTTCTCGGTCAAACTATTTGTTGACTTAAAATATTTTCCAGTAAAACCATTTCTGGTAGAACTACCTTCGGTTGAACTTGTCTTCGACCGGAAGATGTCTCGGTCAAGATTTTTGTCGACCAAGATTAAGTTTTGTGCATTTTTAGCAATTTTAGCATTTCTAATGTAAACATATTATGTCATGATTCTTAGATAACACAATTAAGTAATCAAGGATATACAAGTTCAAGCTTAATTCATTTGAGATAAGACGTTATAAATTTCAAAGTGAAGCTTAGGTCAAATCTTGACTATTATGATCAACATTTTTAAGTTGGGGGTTTTGGAACCCAAACCAAGTCAACATCCTTTTTCATGTATGCGCAAGAGAATGAATAATGTCCACGACATAAATAGTAATGATAGCAAATAGAATAAATTTCATTTCTCTTTTTAGCTAGATTGTCTTTAGGCACATATATGACTTTAGTTTTGGGTACTTGTGTCCTTTTAGTTCTAGGTTTTTGATAGGATTTATCTTTGGGCACATAACCTAGTCCTCTCCTCCCAATTTGACCAGAAAGTCTTTTAGAATTTTATCAAGAATATCTTTTTTTAAAGATACTAATATATTTTTGTAACTTAGCAATTTTATCCATTCTCTTTTTAATGTCTAACTTTGCTTGATCTATATTAGTTAACAAACTATCTCTTTGTTTGACAATAGCATCATAATCCAAATGAGTACATAGAATAGATTGAGTTTGAAGATCATTTATCTTAGCAAGCAATTCAATCTTTTATTGGCAAAGAAAGTTATTGTTAGTTTCTAGAGAAAGAAATTTAATATTGCAATCATTAATAGATGATTTCAAAGTAGCTTTTTCAGATATAAGATTTTCCTTTTCCAAAGTAAGATCATTCAATTCAGCATACAAATCTTCATTGGTTTTTGTAAGCCTTTATATGTAATTCTTCAATTCAATCAACATATTTATAATGTAATTCTTCAATATTGGTGACTAACTCTTCTTTAGATAAATCAAGAAGACTAACCTCATTTTCTTCTTCATTTGTTGTTGCAATGAAACATCTTATTTTGTCTTCTTTGGTTATGAGACATTCCACTTCTTCTTCACTTTTGCTATTATCACTTGAGTCATCCCAAGCTACTTTGTAGGATTTCTCTTTCTTCTTGAGAGAAGATTTCTTTCCCTTCTTGACTTTGGGACACTCATTGTTTAAATGTCCCTTATTACCACATTCAAAGCATCTAAGGGAAGAAGAAGAAGAAACAAAAGAATTTTTGATAGTTTTAAACCTTCTATATTGCTTACCATTTACAATGAGTGCCTCCTCTTCACTATCTTCTTCACTTGTTTCATTACTTTCTTTGGTTTCTGCCTTAAAAGCAATTTCCTTCCTTTTCTCCTTCTTGTGTTCGGCTGCCAATCTTTCTTCTTCTTCAAGAGTGACTTCATGAGTTTCTAAATTACCAATGAGCTGCTCCATCCTCAATGTGGTGAGATCATTTGGTTCTTCAATGGTCGTCACCTTTGGCTTGTATTTTGGAGGCAAAGATCTAAGGATTTTAGACACCTGATCTTCTTCACTTATATATTTGCCTAATGCACTTAAGCTGTTAACAATGGAATAAAATATTGCATAATAGATTCATTAGATTGCATATGAAATTGTTCAAATTTTTTATTAAGCATATTAATCTTAGTATTTTTAACTTGGGTAGTACCTTCATGTGGTATAGATAGTTTATGCCATATATCATAAGTTGTATCACATGTATATATTCTATAAACTCACTTACTGAAATAGAACAATATAATATGCTTACCAATTTGGCATTTAATTGGACTTGTTTTACCGTGTTGGGATCTCATGTTGCATATTCAGTTGTAGGAAGCACATAGGGATTGGACACCATCCTCCACAATTCTTTTCCATTAGGTGTAGTTGCTTCCATAAAAAGGTGGTGGCCGAGTTATGTGAGGTCCTTCAAGGTTGAGGTTGCTAAGCAAGTTGTCCCCCATTCTTCAAGACCTATTATGGCTCGTTGAAGACCTGCTCTGATACTAATTGAAAGATCTAAAGGGGAGTGAATAGAGATTTTTGGAACTTAAAAATTAATTAAACAATCAAACCAAAGAAGGAGGAGGAAATAAGTAAGATACTTGGATGTATACTGGTTCCCACCTTTGAAATCAAAGGTAGTCAATCCACTACCCAATTGTTTCCAATTGGGATTTTGAAAGTGATTTATTTTATTACCTTGCAAGGATGTTACACAAAATACAATCACCTTCTACACCGTTGAAGTAGCCTTCTCCTTGAATTAGTCTAAACCTCCTTTAAACATACTTCTTGAAGTAACTTCAAGTCCTTAGAGCAGCCTTCACCTCCTTGAAGTAGCTCTACCACCTTGAGATAGCCTTCCTTTCGAAGTAGCTCCAACCTCCCTTGAAGCAGCTATGAGACCCCTAAACTTGCTTAAACAAGATTAATTATCAAAATTGAATTCTTATACCCCTAATATGACCTTTTTATATTCTTTTAAATCATAATACTAGCTTAAGTTTCAAATTTGGTTCAATTTGGACACTTTTTGAGCAAGTTATGCAGTTTTATGCACATTTTGGACTTTTCTACAATTTACCCAATTGAGAGGTTTTCTTTGCCATTTATCACTTGCATTATGTTTCTTGGATATTATCTCATCATTCTTCAGCTTTTTGAGCCATGGGGAGCCTATTTAAATCTTGTTTTGAAGGTGTTTTCCTCAAGGGTATTTTGGGGTTTACCCCTTCATGGATAAGCTACCTTTCGTAGCTATCAGCTAATGAATTATTTGATTGGCTTGGAAATAATAAAAAGGATAGATAAGCATGTCTATATGGATGGTGGGGGAGCTTCTTGGGTGTGTTCTTGTATATTCTTAATAGTTTAAGACCATGGACACTTGGAATGATACTAGAACTTCAACCTTTTCTTTATCTTTATCTTAAAGTTTCATATACTTATCCCTAAGCACCCAAACAAGCCATTTTCTCTCCACCACTTCCTTCCTTCTGTGAACCTCATTCTCCCTCTGTGCTTATGTGAATTTTCTATCTAAGGAAGAAAAAAGATGGGATCTTTTTGGAAAAAGAATCCAGCGTTGCAATTGACTTCCTTTTAGGGTTTAAAAGGATTCCTTCTAGTGATCTTGACCTAAAAGAGTAAGAGTCCCCTTCTTTTATCTATTTATTTCTTTTTTATCCTTCCTCCTAACTTTCTCCAGGTCAGAACCTTGTTGTTCCATGGTAAAAATTGCTCTAAAGCTCTAAAACCCTACCTTTCTTGCTCCTTATGCTTAGGTTTGCTCATTTGATGAAGAAAGGTGCTAGATGGACGAGTTCACAACTTATGCTTGGATTTCCTACCCTACATGCTCGTGTTTTCTTATGTTTGGGAGTTTATATTCTAATTATAAGCAAGTTTTATAACTTGCTCCATGTTTATTGCGTACCATAAGCTTGCTAGCTCATGTTCTTGCTTGAAAATGATGATCCATGCACTAAAAAGCTATGCTTGACTTGGATTTCGATTTTTATAATGATCCCTATTCTGATTTCAGTTATAGATGAACATGTATTGATGTGTATGTTCTTCCTAAGGTATAATATGACTTAGATCAGGTTGGTTTGATAGCCTATGGTGCTAAGCACCTATCAACCAATGGTCAATTTTAGGGTTTAAAGTTGATTTCTTCTATAAACACATGACCCAATGGTGGTACCATTGCAACAACTGATGGTGTTGTCTTCATGACAAATGATGGTGGTGACAAAGGGTATCAACTGACGTTCACACCTTAGGTTAGGTGTTGACCTAAGTAGAAGCTTAGTGATTAACAACTAAGTACCCTAATGATGCTATCAATCAATGGTGATATTAGTTTGATATTTGATGGTGATTAATGAATATAGTGTTGATCTAACAACCTATGGTGACTTAATGATCACTATTGATGGTGGATCAGGTCTCCATAACCTATGGTGAGTTAAGCATGTAGTTTTAGCATCAATTAATCCTTAAACTAATGGTTTCTTGGGTCATTTGATGCAATGGTCGGACTTATACTCCAATTGATGATTTTAATATATGAACTTGACCTAATGGTTAAGATCTAATGTTTCTTCATCCAATAAATTGGAATGATGCCTAAATGTAATATGTTGGTCCTAATAAAGTGATTTAAATTTATGAGATCAACTTAAGAAGCCCATTTACTGACGGCCTATTTTAAATAAACAATCACTTGTGGGTTTTACTCTACTCTTAATGGAACTTTTTATGTTGTTAATCAAGGGATGTCTAGGGTTAGATGGTGACTCTTTCTAGAGAACAAATCAATGACTTCATAGGTGGTTTTTTCAGGATGATTACTTATGTAAACAACCAATAGCTTTAACTTTTCAACATTTAATGGTTAGAATTCGATGCCTCAATATTCCCATTGTTTTGGGTGAAGTGTGTAGTTAATGTTATTATTTTGATGATGAGAATTTGATGTTTCAATGCCTTAAACTTGTAGTATTACCCTTTCCCTCGTATGATTATGATTTATAATCACCATAATGAATTAATGGGCAACCCTAATGAGGTATAGCTTGTTATACCTAGCATTAATATAACTAAATGATGGTAATTGGGTATGAATAGTCCTTGAATGAATAATACAATCATGGAGTACTCTCTTATTATTGTTGAAACCCTAGTATGCTATAACCTGATGGTTACACCTTGATTTATGTGTGGGTTCATACTTGAGAATAGTATGGAATGTGATAGTCACGCTTCCCCTTATGCATCCTTGATCCAATGGGGATGTTGTGAGTTAGGGTTTGGGTATGAGTGTTGATTAGTAACATTAATATAATTTATCTTATTTAACCTAACTCTAATGCAAATAGATAAAGATGGGTATTCATGTTTAACCTTCTTATATGATGGAATGATGGTGAAATAACCTCCTTAATACGATCATAACCTTAATTCATTAATTGGTGGTTAACATAGCTACATGGTTGATACTTTCTTATGCTAAACATGTGAATTATGAATATGATGAGGGGTAATCATATCTAGATTCCTTGCATGTTAATGTAATAAAGGAATGATCTTAATGTTAATATAACCCTTCTATGATTGTTTACAAATATCTCCTAGCTCATTAATGTAATATTGTGTTGATCTGGTGTATTATATGTAAGTGATATTGTTGAGCCTTGTTATAAGGCATGCAAAGATAATGATGATCTTGCAGGGAATAGTATGGTGGTCTTAATGACCTTTGGGCATGGTTAAGCCCTGAATGAGGTGTAATCCTCTTGTGTTGATAAGGGTTGATACCCAGTGATATTGTAAAAAGGATTTATATCTTGTGGTAGTATGATGACTAGAGTGGTCTCATGAATGCCAAGTGAATAGTACCATGTGATGATGAAATGAGAAATTATGTTCACACATTTTATATCCTTTGAATTTTGTGATACTTATATGCTAGCTAGAAGTGAATTAGGGTTTGTATGTCCACTTGTTTGATGCAGCCTTAATTCACCCAATTGGAACTAATCAAGTACAACTCTAATCATGTAGTGCCTTATGTCGTAGAGCCATCTTCAGTGTCAGAATTTGTTGGATGGTGAAATGAGTATTCCTAAGGGAAATCAGAGTGCATATTGTTGAGTATGTGAGGATGGCAAGTTAAGGATATATCCTTGTCATCCACAATGTAGGTTATGGAGGATGGCTATGGTCATGCCTCAGACATTTGATGTGATTGAGGACAACTATGGTTCTACCTCATATTAGAGGGTTTTATACCCTGGTTTCTAGTGTCGTTACATGTACCAAGGGTGTGGTGTTGTCCTCCCCTGGCTGGTTGTCATAATCCACTTGAGCTCTGAGCACCCCATCTTCTGCCTTAGCCACATTTTGGAAAACATCTCCAATGTTTGATTCCATTCTCTAATGGCTTTGACCTTGATGGTGAAACACAAAGGAAGGATCTCCATCTACTTCTTTCTGCAGACCATGAATTTGCTACCAACTGAATAAGAATGACTTGTCCATCCACATCTGCGGAAATTGAAATGGGAAATTCCTCGGATGATTCATTGAATGGACTAGTGGTTAGTAGCTCGACTATATGTTGTTGTAGTGGCAGCTTTGACTGATATGTCACTGCCTTTTTACTAATACTGACCGAGGGGAAGAGATCTTAGGATATTGACACTCCTAGATCTTGTACGGAACCGAATATCCCTTCACAGGGGTCGGTTGGACTTTGGGTGGTATGACTCAAACTCCCCATGGCATGATAAAAGATGTAATACATTTGTATAGCATATTTGTTTAGGGTTATACATAACGTTTCACATTGTATGATAACCCTTATTTGTTCTCTTTACATAAAGATGATTCTTAGTGCAATTAAGAGATAGTAGATATCCTTATGTTGTGGATATGCTTAAGATTGTAAATATGTACATATAGTAGTCATGCTTATGCTGATATCTATACTGCTATTGCTGATTATAATTATGATGCTAGCTATATCATGTTGTTAGTTATGTTTAGCATGCTAGCCATGCCTTTGTAATTAGAAATGCCTATACTGCTAATCATTTTTATGCAAATACTTATGTTCATAGATCTGCTTATGATATTGAATAGTTCAAACTGTTAGACATGCTAATGTTGTTAGATATGCTTATAATGCCAGACTTGTTCATGTTAATAGAGATAATATGCTACTTGACTTGCTTATGCTAGTTATGGATATGCTATTGAATCTCTTATAAGGTTAATAAGGCAAATGATGATAGTCAGCTTGATGATGATAATTGTTATCAGCTCCTTTATGTATTTTGTTAATCATCAGTGTTGCTGAGCCTATTTGTTATATCTGATTAAACTGCTTAAAACTATTTAATTATTGAAAATGTTGTAATCAATAAGTGTTGTTGGAGGCTATATCTCATGCTGGGACATGGGTCTCACCCTTATGGTTTGCCACATTTTTTTAGGTAATCAAAAGTGATGAAAACAAACATGTGGCAACAAAGAGGAGATATAGTAATGAATCTGTGAGAAAAGTTGATTAGATGTCGTGTATCCTGGAGTCTTCCATGTTCTCTCAGTTCTAGGTAGGAAAAGTTTGTATATGGTGTTTTAAATGAATCGGAATTTTGTTAGCATGTTAATGTTTGTTGTGTGGCATATACAATATTGTTCTCCTATATATATATGTTGTGGCTAGGGTGATAAAACAATTTGTATCAAATTTTTAGCATAGTGTGGATATAGGAAAGATGTTGGCCTCTTATGCAAATGTTTCTTAGGGGGTGCTGGCGTTGAAATCGATTTTAATTTACCCATATTTTTTTGTACGTGGTTAATTGGTGATTGATTGTGTTTCATGTTTTGAGTAAACTCATTTAGTGTAACGGGTTCTCACAAGTTGGTATCAGAGCTTTAGGTTCACTGAGTATGTAGAGACACTAGGACTTAGGACTAGGATGATGTTTAAGTAAGGAATATGACATAAAAACATGGTGCATATTGCCTAATATCAGTACTTGGATGCCCTGGACAAGTATTCAGAAGAAAAGGCAAGTATGGAACTCTTAGATTATTATCTTTCTGATTACTCTGATCAAGTAGTCATTTTGAAACAATCTAAAGACCATAATGAATAAGAAATCATGGTGCAGATAACTCAATATTACCTCAAGGGAGGATGAGAATTACATCATTATCTATCAAAACTTGAATGTTTGGTAACTATAAGAGAAATATACAACATAATGAAATCTGAATCTGAATACAAATAAGAAAAAGAGGGATTCTTGAAGATGTAATTCAAGAAGATAATAAAGTAAAAGACAGATAAGTCTGTGCTTATAAAGTGAATTAAGGTATGAAATCCACATAAGATGGAGAGCTCCTATAATAAGTACAAAATGAGAAGATGAATGGGAACAATGACAAATGAATAAGGTGGAACCTGAGTTATGATTTAATCTCAGACCAACCTATGTGTGTAAGAAAGTGTTAATGTAAAATTAGCATGGCATGTGAAAGAAATTAAGGGAGATGATCCTTGTTTAATGAAGAAAATGTGTAATAAGATGTTTATCAAGTGTTATCACTTGAGTAACATGGCTAAGCCACTGTCAGAATTGTTTGCCATCCTGATGAATGTCGAAGCACAAATGAAGAAGGACAATCCTATGATAATGATCAATGGATAGGGTCCACGGATAAAGGCAAGGACAAGAAGCGTTCTGAGGCTAAGCTAAAGTCCAAGTATTTTGCACTCAAAATAAGGAGAAGGATGAAGGGAACCTGAGAAAATGAATCATGGGATTGAGATCTCTACTTCTATTATATACGTAATAGAGTTTAACTTTACTACTTCCTCATCGTGGGTACTAGATACTGGATTTGGATCACACATTTGCTCAAATGTGAAGGATCTGAAAAGAAGTAGACCTTTAGAGAAAGGTCAGGTTGAACTGTGTGTTGTTGATGGAGGAAGAGTTGTTGCCAATGCAGTTGGAACCAATGAGTGATATCTGTCAAGTGGGCTTGTAATAGAGTTAGAGAATTGCTATTACATACCTGCCATTAATAGGAACATCATATTTGTATCTTGTTTGGACAAGAACATATCCAAATTTCTTATAAAGAATGGAAGATGTTCTATTAGTAAAGATGGGATCTTTTATGGTAGTGCCACAATGTCTTATGGTCTATACTTGAAATATCTAGAGACAAGCATATATAACATAAATACCAAAAGACAAAAACTCAATGACTCAAACCAAACATACCTTTGTAATTGTCATCTAGGGCACATAAATGAGAAACGCACATCCAGACTCCATAAAGATGGTTATCTGGACTTCTTTGATTTTGAAATAACAGAGACATGTGAATCTCATTTGTTGGGCAAGATGACCAAGATGTCTTTTACTGGTAATAATGAAAGTTCTAGTGATCTATTAGAACTCATACATACAGATGTATGCGGCCCTTTTAGAACAAATGCTAGAAGTGGGTATTAATACTTCATTACCTTCACTAATGACCTCGGTAGGTATGTCTATATTTACCTGATGAAACATAAGTAAAAAATTCTTGAAAAGTTTAGAGAGCTTATAAATGAAGTATAGAACCAACTTGGTAAAAGTATTAAGGAACTTTATTCTGAGCGAGGTGGAGAATACTTGAATTAAGAGTTTGAGGACCTTCTGTGAGCCTGTGGTATTGTATCATAATGGACTCCACCTGCAACACCACACCATAATGGTGTGTCAGAAAGAAGGAATCACACATTACTGTATATGGTGTGATTAATGATGAGTTTTGCTGATCTTCAGACTTCCTTCTGGGGGTATGCTCTAAAAACAGTCGTGTTTAAACTAAATTGAACCATCTAACTCGGTTCAAAAGACACCATATGAGATATGGACTGGGAAGCGTCCCAATGTGTCTTTTATGAGGATTTGGGGGTGTGAAGCTTATGTCAAGAAAATGTTTCCTGAAAAGCTTGGCCCTAGATTTGATAAGTGTAATTTTGTTGGATATCCCAAGAAAACAAAGGGATACTACTTGTATAATCCAACTGACAATAAAGTGTTTGTTGCCAGAAATTTTGTATTCCTATAAAAGGAATTTATTTCCAAAGGAAATAGCGGGAGGAAATTAGAACTTGAAGAGGTTCGAGAACAAAAAGAAAACATTGAACCTATAGATGTACAAGAGGAACAAAGAGAATCACAAAGTGTTTTGGAATCTCAAATTCCTCAAGTAACACAGGAACCTTGTAGATCTAGTAGGGCATGCCTTGAACCTGAGAGATTTGGATATCTTTTAACTCAGAAAGACAGTGAATTGGTCATAGATGATGAGCCAACAACCTATCTAGAAGCTATTGAGGGACTAGAGTCTGAGAAATGGTTGAGGCCATGAGATCTGATTTGGAATCCATGTATACCAACAAGGTATGGACCTTGGTGGATCCACCTGAAGGGTTAAAACCCATAGGGTGCAAGTGGGTCTTAAAGAAGAAGACTGACATGGATAGTAAAGTACAAACCTAAAAGGACAGATTGGTTGTATCATTAGTACCAACTTAGAGCAACATTACTGTGAACATTTGTAGAGTACCAACTTAGAGCAACATTGTTGATCCCTTGACTAAAGCACTTTCGCAGCATAAGCACAATGTCATGTTAGATCACTTGGAATAAGATTTGTAGGTGATTGGCTCTAACTGCAAGTGGGAGTCTGTTGGTATGTATGCCAAGAGAGCCAATCAAATGATGGTTGTAATGGAATAATATGTAAATGATTTGATTAAAAATAAAGGCAAGCTTCCAATTTATTCTATTTTATTCAGTTATGAGATAATGAAGTAACATAATAAATGTCTAGAGAATGATATTACTCAATGACATATGTCTTCAGGTTGAGGACCTGAACAATGAGAAATTATGGATGTTAATAGTATATATACATTCTTGTTATGTCTCTAGTCGGTTGTTATTGTGGAAGGTGTTGACTTGAGAGTTATAAATTGTCCATACTTTGATAATGACTTAACCATTCCATTCATATGTATCTAATATATTTGTTTAAGATTTATTTCAGGCTCTAGGTACGTGAAAAGGATCAAATTACACAAACCCCATCTTATCCAAGTTCAAGTAAAAAGTAATGCAAGTGTGCAATTTGGAAAATCACTCTGAACCACCTTGGAATATTTTTGTAAATACTTTTATTGATGATATGACTTGCAACTAAGATGAGAAAAATCAGGGACGTTTAATTCCAATGTTTGGTCACTCTAAAACCATTTTGATAAATTTATCACAACAACTTTGTCGGTCGAGTTTGAATCTCGATTGATCAGTGATGGATTTTTAGAAATGGATTAATAGGTTGAGTTGTACACTCACAGAACTCGACCGACTGATCAACTGACTAAAACTGATTTTGACTCATCAATTGAGTTTCTGAGGACAAACTCGACCTATAGTTTGAAAATTGGCTTTGTCGGTTAGTGGATCGGTCAAGTTATCTTTAGTGAAACTTGACTGAATGTAATGTATGAAAAATACAGAAAAAGTGATTCCAACCATTGGAGAGTTGTTAGAAATGAAAATAGATCCATTGCAAGTTGTAGAATGTCTATTTTTTGTTCTTAAGTGATCCCACACTCAAAGGAGCACCCTCAACTATAAATAGGACCTCTTGGAGTTCATTACAAGGTTGCTCATTCATTCTATCCTTAGTCCTTTCTATAGTTGAGTGTGTAGCAACCCTTTGAGCTCCTTTCCCTCTCTCATTTATACAAAGCATTTTGTGATTATGAGTTAGGCATGTTGTAACAGAGCTACCTCCAAGTTATCTTATAAAGTTCCCATTCCTTCCATCTTTCCAACCCCTTTTCTCAAAGAGAAAAAGGTTGAAGTGAGCTTCTCTAAGTGAAGGTGAAGTTGTTGTTCTTCTTCAAGGTTGAAGAAGGTGTGAAGATATTCTCTAGGCGAAGGAGAAGGACAAGGCAAAAGATTCAAGAAGAGTGGGTAATTCCTTTAAGGCCAAAGACTTGATGTAAGTGTGGGTAACTCCTTGGTGAAGGCTGAAGACATATTGACCAAGTGGGATAGTCCTTGTGTAGGTGAAAGATTGTTGTCTTGAATAGGTAAGTCCTTGGATGTATGGTGGTCTCCTTGTATCTCTAATGATGGAATATAAGTATACATGGGTTGCAAAGTCCTAGAGGATAATCTCTCTAGGTAGTGGATTGACGGTCTCCAAGTTTGGAATTGGGACCACTCTATCCACCTTGTCCAAGTGTATGTTTGAATCTCTTTCATCCTTGATATGCTTGCTTAGATAGGACTTCAAATTGTTCTTAAGCATTTGGTTTCATTTGATATAATTTGAAGATCTAACTATTCTTGTGAGAATTTTGAAGCTCTATTCACCCCCCTCTAGAGCCCTAGATCTAACAAGTGGAATCAGAGCTTGGATCTTCTCCAACAAATCTCCCATGAGACGAGAAGATGGGTGAGAACCTACTTGGTTCACTCAACCTACAGGGAGGCTTCTCCATGCTCCCCTCGGTCTTCGAGGGCACCAACTTCCTCTATTAGAAGCGGTGTATGCAGTTCTACATGCAATGGATGAACTTTGATATGTGGAAGGTGATGATTACACCCTACAAGGAGCCAATTGGAGTTGTGTCAACATGGGATGAAGCTACCCTAACGAATGCCCAGCTCAATGCCAAAGCAATTAGCATCCTATATGCAGCCCTCACTCCATCTAAGTTCAACTACATCTCCTCATGTGATATAGCCAATGAGATATGGGACAAGTTGTGCATCACCTATGAAGGCGCAAACCAAGTGAGGGAGGAAAAGGTCTACATGTTGAATAGCCTCCTAGAGAACTTCAAGATGTGGAAGAAAGAAGGAGTTGTCGAGATGTACTCAAGGCTCAACATCATCATCAATGGCCTAGCTGCTTTGGGACACACTTTGGATAGAGGAGCAATCAACTCAAAGATCTTGAGATCTCTTCCAAAGAAATGGGAGTCAAATGTGACCTCCATTGAAGAAGTGAGAAGTCTTGGTGACATTCCAATCGAGTAGTTCATCAGAAATCTACAAGCTCATGAGCCAAGACTTGACAAGAAAGAAGAGGAAGCCAAGAAAGAAGAGAAGGGAGCAAGAAAGATCAAAGATACAACCTTCAAAGCTCAAGTGGAGGCTCTCATCCTTCAACAACAACTTTCTTTCCGGACCTCTCCCTCCTCCTCAAGTGAAGATGATGGCCCTAGTGAGCATGAAGCTAATTTCTCGAAGGGAAAGCACTTCAAAGGAAAGCAATCTTCTTCTTCCACTCTAAGGTGCTACAAGTGTGATCAAAAGGGATGCTACAAAGAGTGAATGTCCTAAGGCAAGAAAGTCGCACCACAAGAGCAGCTCTAAGGAGGAGGAAGAGTACAAGAAAGATAGCAAGTACAAGAGGAAGGACAAGAAGGAGAGGAAATATAAAGATGCATCTCATGTAGCTTGCAAAAGATCATCCTCAAGTGGCTCAAGCTCCGATGAAGATGGAGAGTGCCATCTTCCACTCATGGCCTCTACTGGTGAAGAAATTGGTTAGGTAAGTGAGGTAAGCTTGCATGAGTTAGCTAAAGAAACTCTTATTAATATGCTTGTTACTACCCGTTCTTCTTATCTAAATGTAAATCTAAAAAGAAGAGGTTATGTAAAATCATTGATGACTTGTATGCTAAACTTGATAGTCTTGAGCAAAATGAGAAAATTCATGTTGAGAGCATTAATAACTTGCAAGGCCAATTTCTTGATCTTGAGCTCCAATATTATGGAGTCGAGGTATAAAATGGTGTCTATCTTAAGAACATTAAATCTCTTAAGGAAGATAATAAAAAGTGCCTAAATGAGCTTGAAATACTTAAAACTAAAAATGTTGAATTCAAGCTTATTGTTGATGCCCTTATAGAGATGAAAGGGATGTTTATCTTAAAGAGATTCAATTGCTTAAATCTGAAAATTCTAGGTTGCTTGGTCAAGTGAATGATTTATCTTCTAGACCTATTTTGCCTAGTAATGATGTTGCTTTTATTTCTCTTGAAAATGATTCTTATTTGACTAAAGACCTCTTCTTAGAGGTTGGTCTTGTTCATACTAGAGATGATCTGGCTAGTTTCTCTTCTACTGTTATATCTCTTACTGATGACAATCATAGACTTAGAGAATCTCTGTAGAATTCTTCAAAGGGAAAAACTCCCTAAATGAAATCATTGACCATTCTACCAGACAAAGTGGTACTAGTGGTTTGGGATTTTTAGGGGAAGCACCTAAGGGCAAGAATAAGGCCAAAGGTAAGAAAAAGAGTAAGGAAACCTCCTTTTTTATTGGAGAGTCTTTTGGCAGTAAGAACCCTATGATTTTCTCTCATTGCAAAAGTGATGATCATTATTCTACTTATTGTCCATACAAGCCTAAGGGGACCAACCTGAAGATGAAATGGGTCCCCAAGCTAACTCCATATCCCAAAGTTTGAGTTGGGAACCAACACTCTCCTTTCTTGTAGGAAAAAGGAAAATGGATTGTTGATAGTGGTTGCACTAAGCACATGACAGGTGATATAAGCCATTTCAACAAATTCACAAAGAAGAAAGGAGATTCTATTACTTTTAAAGATAACAAGAAAGGTAAGGTAAAAGGTGAGGGTGATGTAGGTGAATCCTTGTGTGTCAAGAATGTTCTTTTTGTGGATGGCTTATATCACAATTTAATAAGTGTAAGTCAATTATGTGATAATAGTTACCCTGTGTTATTTACTTATTTTGAATGCTTGCTTCTAGATTCCCTCACCTATCATATCATATATAAGGGAACAAGAAATGGTAATCTTTATGTAATTGTGCTTGACTCTATTAAGCCTATTGTTGGTAGATTCCTAGTAGTCGATTTGAATGATATTTCTCTTTGGCATCGTCGACTTGGTCATGTAAATATGCATCAATTGATTTGAATTTGAAAAGGATGAAGAATGCCAACCTTGTACCCAAGGAAAGCAAACCAAGTCCTCCTTCAAATCCAAAGGAGTCCTTAGTACTAAGAGAGCTCTTGAACTTATCCATATTGATCTATTTGGACCTATGAGAACTCAATCACTTCGTGGTTCCAAGTACTCTCTTGTTATTTTTGATGATTTTTCTCGATATACTTGGACCTTCTTTCTCATTTCTAAGAGTGATACACTTGATGTTTTCTCTAGTTTTTGTAAATTAGTGGAGGGAGCTTCTTTCAGGATTGTTTCCATTCGTAGTAATTGTGGGGGATAATTTGAAAATGACATTTTTGAACATTTTTGTGATGAGTCTGGCTATGCACATAACTTCTCTTCACCTTGAACACCTCAACAAAATGGGGTTGTAGAGAGGAAGAATAGGTCACTACAGGAAATGGCTAGGACCATGCTTTTAGAGTATGATACTCCAAAGAAGTTTTGGGCCGAAGCCGTTAGTACCTCATGTTTTGTGGAAAATCAAATTTTCACACATCCTTATTTAAATAAAACCCCCTATGAGCTATGGCGTGGTAGGAAGCCCTCTATTGAGTACTTTCATGTTTTTGGATGTCCTTGTTTTGTTTTGAGCATAAACGATTATCTCAACAAGTTTGATCTGAAATCATACAAGGCTTTCTTTCTTGGCTATAACACTACTAGTAAGGCTTATAGAGTGTTTAATGTTGATCTTGCTAAAGTAGAAGAATCTATTAATGTTAAGTTTATTGAGACTAACCCCTCTATTTCCAAAGATAGTATTCCAAATGATGATGTTGCAGGTGAGGTTATTCCTTTCTTGAAAGAACTCCACATCACCAAAAATGGAAAAGAGGTGGCCACTCAAGAAGAAGAGAAAGATGAAGAGAAGAAGGATCCAACTCCCTTCTTTACAAATAATTATCCTAAAGAGCTTATTTTAGGTGACCCCACTGAAAGAGTGAGGACGTTGGCTGCCTTCAACAAAGAACAAGCCAATAATGCCTTCATCTTGCAACTTGAGCCAAAGAATTTCAAAGAAGCTCTTGGGGATGATGAATGGATCCTAGCCAAGTTAGAAGAATTGGAGCAATTCGAGAAGAACAAAGTGTGGATTCTAGTGCCAAGACCATGCGATAGAAAGATCGTTGGCACTAAGTGGGTCAACCACAACAAGCTAGATGAAAGCGACAAGGTAGTAAGAAACAAAGCAAGATTAGTGGCTCAAGGCCATAATCAACATGAAGTTATAGATTTTGATGAAACATATGCACATGTAGCTAGACTTGAGTCCATTCATATGTTGCTTGTTTTTTCTAGTTATAAAAACTTTCTTCTTTATCAAATGGATGTTAAAAGCACGTTTTTGAAGGTAAAATTAAGGAGGAAGTGTATGTTGCACAACCTCTAGGCTTTAAACATGATAGTTTATCCAACCATGTTTATAAGTTGTAAAAAGCTCTCTATGGACTCAAACAAGAACCTCAAGCTGGGTATGAGAAATTAAAGAATTTTTTGTTAGATCATGGGTATATAATGGGCAAAGTGGATTCTACCTTGTTTCTTAAACACACTTATAACAATTTCTTATCGTTCAAATTTATGTTGATGATATCATTTTTGGTGAAACTAATTTTGATCTTTGTAAGGAGTTTAGTGATCTTATGCAGAGTGATTTCTAGATGAGCATGATGGGTGAGATTACATTTTTCCTCAGCTTTCAAATCAAGCAAACTAAAGATGGGAACTTCATCAACCAAGACAAGTACACAAGTGAGCTACTTAAGTGCTTTGGGATGGAGAACGCCAAGCTGATGGACACCTCCATGTCAAACACTACCAAACTTGATAAAGATGAAGAAGGTGAGAAAGTGGATGAGAAGATCTATATAGGTATGATTGGAAGTTTACTTTACTTAACTACCTCTAGACCTGACATAATATTTAGTGTTGGCTTGTGTGCTCGCTTCTAATCAAATCCCAAGAAATCACATCTTATAGTTGTTAAGAGGATTTTAAGGTACTTTGCCAAAACTGCAAATTTTGGACTATGGTATCCCAAGTCAAGGGACTTTACTCTTATGGCTTATAGTGATGTTCATTACGCAGGATGCTTGATTGATAGAAAGAGCACAAGTGGCACTTGCTTCCTCCTAGGACCATGCTTAGTGTCTTGGTTCTCCAAGACACAGTGGCTTTATCAACTACCGAAGTTGAATGCATTGTAGTTTGGAGTTGTTGTGCCCAGGTCCTATGGATGAAGCAAATGCTCCAAGACTTTAACATTCATTTTGATGCTTCTCCTATCTTTTGTGATAATACTGGTGCAATCAATTTATCTTACAAACATATATTTCATATTAGAGCCAAGCATATAGAGGTTCCTCATCATTTTCTTTGTGATCACATTGCCAAAAAGGATATCTATATCACGCATGTGGACACAAAAAATCAGTTGGCGAAGATTTTCACTAAATCTCTAGCTAGAGAGCAATTTAACTTTATTAAATCTAAAATTCTCATAACCATTTTGGATGAATCTGATATGCCTTCTAGTTAGTTTATTTCTATCTTACATGCTTTGCTCATGCTTGATCACCTTTGCTTGATAAAGTGCTAAATTTCTTGTTCCTTTGCCTTGTTTTTCACTTGTTTTGGGTATTTTTTCCAAGCGCTTATTTTATTGCTAAATAGTACCCAATGATGAGTGATATGTTCCTAAGTATGTTTAAAATGCAAAATGGACTAGAAAAAAAATTTAATTAGCACTCTAGAGGCTAGAAATTAAGATTTCTAATGATGGTTCAGGTTGACCATCAGTCGAGTTGCTAACTCGACCGATCCATGGCAGAGGGCTTTTGTAAAAAGCCATTCGGTTGAGTTTCCATTTTGTAGAACTCGGCCGATGGCCAGACTGGAGCAAACTTAAGTGTGGTTTAGCTGACTTTTCTCCCTCTCGACTAGAGAAAAATTGACCAATTCACTCTCCATCTCCCTCAAGCTCTCAACCCTAGTCTTGACCATCCCTTTCCTAGCCCTATCCCGACCTTGATTGACATTCTTAGACCTCTTACTCGTCAACCTTAGGTGTGTGGTCGATTGTTGGTGGTGTTCTCTACATTTTGACCTCTCTTTCCTTCTTATCTTGAATCCATGGCTTCCAATAGGAGAAAGAGAGTCACCCCCTCTGGAGCACCATCCTCCTCCTCCAACTCTCACTTGATTCTATTCAATGATACCTTTTTTGTCTCAAATGATTCTCTAAATAGGTACAAGCAGCTCCTTCCTAGGAACCTCTTTCCATTTCATGCCTTGTTTGAACCTCGTCCTCATAGACAGAAGGTTATAGATCAGGTTGTGGAGTTGTTGTACAACCACCACTTATCAGCCCTGAGTGTTGAACATGCATGCTATAACAATTCTGCTACAAGAACGAAGGTTGTTCACAAATTCTATGCAAATTTATAATGGAACTACGACACTCTTGTACCCCACCAAATACTCAAGTCATTCTTACTTCCATGGTTGCTGGTAAGAAATTCCAAATCTTAGAGGATACCTTGAATATCTTTTTCTCTGGTACTAAGGTATCCGACACATGAAGGAAGGATTACCCTGAGTATTTTGACCTCCTAGACCCTGAGGCCTTCTACAAGAAATATGATATCACCCTTCCTGACATTCATAAATTTTTTAAGTAGCATCGGTTTCCCTATAAGAAGAAGTCCAACCTTCCCTCCTCTACCTTAGACCTGAAGAACCACATTCTCACCTTGGTAGTCAACTACAATATTCACCCAAAGAAAAATCAAAATGAAATTGCAGAGAATACCATGGTGATTATGTTTTGTAGCCTAAAGAACATCGAAGTCAAGTGGTCTATATATGTTCTCAATCACATGACCTGCTTTGAGTCTGGTAAGAACACCTGTGGTAACCACCCACCCTACCCAGCCCTAATTTGTGGTGTTTCTCAATCTGCCACTATGAAGTCTCTTTTGCATGACCTTCGTTACAAACCTACCAGAAAAGAAGTATGTATCAGTGAGACCACAATTCAAAAAGTGTGCCTACCCCTTCTTCTACCACACCTGGGCCTCCACCCAGCCACCTCCACCTCCTCAGCCATCCTGACCTACCCGCGCCTCATTTCATGTATCAAATGAAACCCTCATGGGTTATATGATGCATCAACAGGCGTATACCCTTTAGGTTCAAGAGCATATGCATCTGGATCACTGTGCTATCATGTCTACCATGAACCTATCATGTGCCCATCCTTACCCTACCTACCAGCCCTCCCTACCCATGAGGTGATTATGCATCCTATGCATACAATCACTTTTACCCAGACCCTCCACCTATTGCTTCTGCTGCTACACCCTCTATTATTGGTGGATCTACCGCAGGAGTGCTACCTCTCCATGTTGGTCCTATAGCTACCTTTCTTGAAGTACTTGGCACCTTTGCTCCTACTTTTTCTCAAGTCTAAGAGTTGCATGACATTGGTATGTCTTGGGCTGAGTAGAATTCCACGTGGCTCGGTCATGGTTTTGGTCCTTCTACCGATGAGGAGATGCCTGACTAGGTTGATGAGAAGCTATTGTTGTTGCTTATGAGGAGGCATCTAAGGATGATGGTTCAGATGGTTCCGATGATGGCTTTTGCTGGTGCATCTAGTGATGAAGGTGAAGCTTCTATCTCTATTACGCCTTTAGATGGAGATGATGACTACGAGTCTAAAGCTTCAGATGATGATTTTGATGATGATGTGGACATAGATAGCCTAGACATTTAGATATTTTAGTTTTTAGTTTATCAATGATGATGATATATCTTTCTAGACTATTTTTTACTAAAAACATTGGGCACATTATTTGAGATCTACTATTTTCTTTCATCATGTTGTTTTCATTGTTTAGCTTGTAGTTGTTTTTAGGACATGCCTTCTGTGTTTTAATCTTAATAATATGTACACTTACTCTTTGGTTGAATATATCTCATGAGTTGGTGTTATGTTACCCATATTTTGATTATGACATAGATTGTGTGTGTGTCTCTCGTCTCTATTTTGATGTGTGCTATGAGATTGCATGATTTATCTTGTGGATGTATGTTTTATTTGTGCTTGGGGAAGACTTATTTTTTGTGATCTTCTACCCCCCTTACATTTTGATAATGCCAAAAGGGGGAGAGAAGTTCAATGTTTTGAAGCTCAACCATATTTCTTTTATTGCCTATGTGATACTTTTCTTGTTCAAATATATGCTTTATCATGTGACTTGCTAAAGGACCATATAGTATATACATGTTATATTTCTTTGTGTAGAAAGACTAACAAGGTAGGTAAGAGTGAGCATAGATTGAGGGGGATCAACTCACATTGTTAAAATTATGAATCCCCTTACAATTCACAAGGCTAAGGTATAACTTTACATATATTTTCAATATGTTGAGGAATGGTATTTCATTGTCAAAAAGGGGGAGAATGTTGACTTGAGATTTATACATTTTCCATATTTTGATAATGACTTAACCATTCCATTCATATATATCTAATATGTTTTTTTAAGATTGATTTCAGGATCTCGGTACATGAAAAGGATCAAATTACACAAGCCCCGGCTTATCCAAGTTCAAGTCAAAAGTAATGCAAGTGTGCAATTTGGAAAATCACTCCAAACCACCTTGGAATATTTTTTTAATCACTTGTATTGATGATATGACTTGCAACTAAGATGAGAGAAAAAATAGGGACATTTAATTCCAATGTTTGGTTACTCTAAAACCATTTTGAAAATTTTATCACAACAACTTTGTCGATCGAGTTTGAATCTCGGCCGATCAGTGATGGATTTTTGGAAATGGATCAATCGATCAAGTTGTACACTCACAGAACTCGACCAACCGATCAACTGACCGAAAGTGATTTTGACTCATCGGTCGAGTTTTTTAGGACAAACTCGATCGATAGTTTGAAAATTGTCTTTGTCGGTTAGTGGATCGGTCAAGTTATCTTTAGTGAAACTTGATTGAATGTAATGTATGGAAAACACACAAAAAGTGATTCCAACCGTTGGAGAGTTGTTAGAAATGAAAATAGATCCATTACAAGTTGTAAAATGGCTATTTTTGTTCTTAAGTGATCCCACACCTAAAGGAACACCCCCAGCTATAAATAGGGCCTCTTGGAGTTCATTACAAGGTTGTTCATTCATTATATCCTTGGTCCTTTCTATAGTTGAGTGTGTAGCAACCTTTTGAGATCATTTCCCTCTCTCATTTTTACAAAGCATTTCATGATTATGAGTGAGTTAGGCATGTTGTAAGAGAGCTACCTCCATGTTATCTTGTAAAGCTCTCATTCCTTCCATCTCCCAATTCCCTTTATCAAAGAGAAAAGGTTGAAGTGAGCTTCTATGAGTGAAGGTGAAGTTGTTGTTCTTCTTCAAGGTTGAAGAAGGTGTGAAGATCGTCTCCATGTGAAGGAGAAGGATAAGAAGGAAGATTCAAGAAGAGTGGGTGATTCCTTCAAGGCCAAAGACTTGATGCAAGTGTGGGTAAATCCTTGGTGAAGGTTGAAGACATCTTGATCAAGTGGGTAAGTTCTTGTGTAGGTGAAAGATTGTTGTCTTTAATAGGTAAGTCTTTGGATATATGGCGGTCTCCTTGTATCTCTTATGACAGAATATAAGTATACATGGGTTGCAAAGTCCTAGAGGCTGACCTCTCTAGGTAGTGGATTGACAGTCTCCTAGTTTGGAGATTGGAACCACTCTAACCACCTTGTATAAGTGTATGTTTCAATCTCTCTCATCCTTATTATGCTTGCTTAGATAGGACTTCAAATTGTTCTTAAGCATTTGGTTTCATTTGATATAATTTGAAGATCTAACTATTTTTGTGAGACTTTTAAAGCTCTATTCACCCCCTCTAGAGATCTAGATCCAATAGAAGGCTAATAGACAATAATATCACGTAAGACTAGAGTGTGAGTTGGTTGATGACATAATCTCATTTAGTCATAATATGGTGATATCAAACCAAACACATAGATACTTGTTAGAGAATAGAGTATCAGATAGACCCACCATAATAGTGATACATGGAAACCTTAACTGGTAAGTCAGAATCACATCTTATAGTGATGGTGGTGTTTGTGGTTTTTAGATCTGAAGTCATTACACTCATCACATGTCATTCGGCATACTTTGACATCATCAAACATAATCCTAAATAAGGGTTATCATAATGGTGATGATTGGGTGAGTGACACATAGGGACTGACTGTGAGTGATGTAAATGGGATTTGTCCCTCCTACTAGAGTATAATATCTTGGCCACTTGATTAGCAAGACTAAGAAATGCATGGTCATGCTCATGTGAGTCTATTTGTGATATTGATCTTACTTATATCTTAGACAGTCTCCTCTAGTTCAAGAAATATAGATTGAATGTTGAAGAGGATGACTGCTCCATGCCTCGAGTTTAATCTGGATATCAGTGACAAAGGAACTATACAAACACTATAACACCAAATACATGGTGTAGCTTGAAGTTGTTCTCCAACTTTCCATTTACTTGGGTAGAAATGATGTTTACTAGGCACCACTCTTTGCTTGTGATGTCATAATTGGTTATAGACATTCACTGCTAACGTAATATGGGGCCTATGGGGTTACACACATAGGATATGAACTAGAAGAGGAGTTTGATCATGAATGGTGTTTGGATTGTATACGAAAAGTGTTTAGGTATTCAATTAAATGGTTGAGGTTCAAAATTGACTGATTGGGCTCTAAACCGATCGATTATGGTGTTGAGATGATCGATTGGAGTGTCAGTTGAATTAGGATCAATATTGGTTGAATGTTGCCCAAGCTGGACAAGTAAAACAACCATCTCACTTTTGAAACAACTCTCTCACAATGTGAAACAACCATTTCACTATGTGAGATGACTGATTCATTTCTCGGGTCACCCAGTTCAGTTGCCAATTTGATTGGAATACTGGTTGATGTTTATGTCATGTTTAGCATTAATTGGTCATTGAATACCAATTTGATTCAGAATAGGAAACTTGAAGATCGTTTCACTATGTGAAATGATTATTTCACTCACCAAATGACCGTTCGGGTGTGCAAGACAACTATTTCTTGCTTCACAAGTTCTAGAACATTCATGATTCTGGACCCTTCTACTCCAACACCGATTGGGAACCATGACCCTATCCTCTACTATATAGAGGGGTATTGGGGGCTTCCCAAGACACAAAATTGAGAATCAGTTTCTCTGACAATTTTTGTCCTCTCTGGTTGTAGTAACCAAGAGAGCCTAAGCAAGTCCTACCCGACAAGGGAGGGATAGCGAGGGAGAGAACAGCTGAGAATCATTGTGGGAGAGCAGTTGGTGACTAGTACACCAATGGGGGGGACAACTCCTTCCTGTCCATTTTAGCAGGACAACAAGAGTTCTAGGAATTCTGTGTGGACTTCTATAGAGGCAAAGTGGCCTTTTTCCATCACTAAGGAGAACAACGTCAGCCACCAGTCTGTGGTAAGAGGAAATGATTCAGATGACATTATTCGAGGAAATTGACTGATTGGGCTCTAAATCGATCGATTATGGTGTTGAGATGACCGATTGGAGTGTCAGTTTAATTGGGATCAAAATTGGTTGAATGTTGCCCAAGCTGGACAAGTAAAACAACCATCTCACTTTTGAAACAACTATCTCACAATGTGAAAGAACCATTTCACTATGTGAGATGACCGATTCATTTCTCAGGTCGCCCAGTTTAGTTTCCAATTTGATTGGAACACTGATTGATGTTTATGTCATGTTTAGCATTAATCAGTCATTGAATACCAATTTGATTCAGAACAGAAAACTTGAAGACTGTTTCACTATGTGAAATGATTATTTCACTCACCAAACGATTGTTCGGGTGTGCAAGATGACTATTTCTTGCTTCACAAGTTCTAGAACATTCATGATTATGGACCCTTCTACTCCCACACCGATTGGGAACCATGACCCTATCCTCTACTATATAGAGGGGTACTGGGGGCTTCCCAAGACACAAAATTGAGAATTAGTTGCTCTAACAATTGTTGTCCTCTCTAGTTGTAGTAACCAAGAAAGCCTAAGCAAGTCCTACCCGACTAGGGAGGGATAGTGAGGGAGAGAACAACTGAGAATCATTGTGGGAGAGAAAGTTTGTGACTAGTACATCAATGGGGGGACAACTCCTTCCTATCCATTTTAGCAAGACAATAGGAGTTCTAGGAACTCTGTGTGGACTTCTATAGAGGTGAGGCAGCCTTTTTCCATCACTAAGGAGAACAACGTCAGCCACCAGTTTGTGGCAAGAGGAAATGATTCAGATGACATTGTTCGAGTGTGGTGAAGACCAACAGCTACACAAACACCGTCGAAGAGTGCACTACTACATCAATGAGGATTGTTGCTGGACTTACTCTAGGACTGGGTATATCTTCATTAAACTATCCTTCCCATTGCATAGTTATTGACATGATATATTGGTTAATGGGAAATATGTTAGTAAATTTTTTGTTTCCGCTACCTATATGATGCCATATCTCCCTACACAATGGTCCAATGAAAATGTATGAGAAATGAGATAATGATATGAAATATGGCATGGAGGGTTTTTACCCCCAGTTTGGAGTTGTGACCTGATTACTAGAGTGGGCCTAAGATTGGTGGATCTAGTTTTAAGTATATATACATAGTATACGATCTAATGGGCTCTTTACCTTTTATCTTACCTCACTTTGAGCCAAAATTTTGAGTAGAGATCTTTGAAACTCGGATATCCTTATATCTTGTATGAATGACTAGAATGGCTCAGTAGCATCTAGTGAGAAAATTAAATGATAGTCTCATAAATCTAAAGGCACAAAAAATACATTTCAACAATATAGAATATTTATTTATGTTTGATTGGCACTAAAAATGGATGTGCACTTGAAATGATAAGCTCATTTATAGGTAGATATGTATATACTATCTAAAATCCTTGTTGGTACCTTTGATTCCAGAGCGGTTAGGTAAGTGTGTACGTCCTAGTACATTGACAGTTTCATGTACTTAATTATTTAACACTTTCCCTTCTATATTTTCCTTATCTGGTAAGTAATACACAAATTTAATGTTGTATCATATTGGTGGGACTTATGGTGTCACCCTTGTGGTTTTCCATGCCTTTTTAGATGAGTGGTTGTATTATCCTGACAAGGATAGAATAGATCCACATGGAATGAGCTGGACTTAAGTTTTAAGGTGGGATATGTTTGTATGAAGGTATCTCAGAAGTAGGTGGTGCTTGTGTGACCTCCTCCAGAGATAAAGCATATACGGATAGAGATCTAAGTTTGTCTCTATACACTCAGATTCGGGCAAAAATGTTTTATGGTATCCTTTCCCAGTCTTAGTTTTTGTTATTTGTGCACGACCTCTAGAGCTGTAGCTATATGAGTTGGAGTAATTGGCACACATGTTCTATTGTAACACCACTTATGCAAAGCTTAAATTGGTTACTTTTTGTTGTGGTATTGTGAGTGTGGCTCATGCACCGTTTGTAAATCTGAGCCTTACAATATATGAAATTTGTAATATGTCACGATAAAATCTTATATATATCTCATGCTTATGATGGTTTAACATGTAGTGTATGAGAAAAAATAATATATAAACTCTATGTGGCTTATGAGGTCAATGATGCTCATGGTTTTAATATGGATTTTATTTTGAGTAATCTTGCTCTTATGATGATGGGTCATCACAATCATGGTGGTATTTTGGGTCATGAAACTTGATCTTTCTAGACATGGAATGAGAGTTTGAGGGTGAGCACATGATGTTACCCAATATGGTTCAAATACACAATCAAGTTTCCATAGGTACCCCAATACTCATGGAGGTTTGATTGCTAGTAGAAACCCAAAGAGTAGTTTCCCTATTTTCTCTGGTACAATGATGTTGAGCTTCATAAAGGGAGATCTTGGGTTGAAAGCACCATTTCTCCATGGCTACAATCAAATGTGAAGCAATAATAGTAGTAGAAGAGAAAGAAGGTGAAGAGAGGCTAATGAGTCAATGTTGATGGACCAAGTGGCTAAATGAGTGGCTACCTTATCATACATTGAGGGCCATGAGGGTGACTAGCTAAGACATGTGGGTGTGTAGATCTACTTGGAGTGTATCTATAACTAAAATAGATAAACATTACAACAAGGTAAATGCACCTTTCCTTGCAAAGTTCATAATTCATAGCATCAAAATCCAAGTAATTCTCATAAAAGGCTAAAATTTTAGGGATAATGTAAGGAATTCAATTAACATGTCAATCATATGATAATTTGAATATAGTGAAAATTGTGTTAGGTGCATAATGCAAACTGTATCATAATAATTAACAATACATAATTAAATATCAACAAATGACAACATGACTTTGATCTAATATATACAACAGATGATTGCTCAAAAATATAAATTAAATATACAAAAAATGTGGGTTACACATTATGCATCTTAGTTGGGACTTAGAACCCTAGATTGAATATGATAAATGTGCTACATCACAATAAATGGTGGAACTGGGGAACATGCCCATTAATCACCCAATGTGTCGACAAAGAATCCTAGTATGTTTATCTCTCAACTAGGGAACATGCCCAACATATGTGCATGAGGTACTAGTCACCCAATGTTGAATAATGTAATAAACTATGATAAAGGACAAAAACTTATTGTTAAATAAAAAAGTGGTGGTTTTATGCTCTTGAAAGATATGTATATATATTCATGCCAAGCATATAAGTTTTGTTTATGATAGATTTTTAAGATGTATACTAGCCATATGATTTTAGATTCATAGCTAAACAATTAGAAGTTGTGTGGTGAGAAAACATATATGTAAACCCTACCATTGAGTAGATCCTATAAATAGATTGTGTGCATTCTAGTGATGATGCATTTTGTGATTGTATACTAACTAGTGAGCATTCTATTTAATAAGATTTGTGGATTGATTATATTCTTTATTTCCTCCAAGACTGTGTTTGGTACGTGGTGACAAAATAGACATGAAAGGAGAAAAGGACAGGGAGGCGGAAGGGGACGTGTAAAGGGAGTGGAAAATTATTGTTGTTTTTGTTTGATTACATTTGCATGGGGAAAGAGAGATAGAGTGGGGGGAATAAAAAAAGGTATTATTTGTTACATGGATATGGGGACAAAGAGAGGATTTCTTTTTTAAAATACAAATATAATTCTATTTATTTGAAGTTTAAAAAGACTTAGCAAAACTGACATAAATAACAATAACATTCTCTAATCGTAATTCATTTTGTGTGTTATTAAGGGTAAAAGTCATATCATAAGTCTATAGGCTCTTTATAGTCTAGACAAATCAAAATTCATTTAAGTCATGTCAATTGTCTCTTATATAAAGGAGAAGGGTTCTCTTACATTTGACATATTTCCAAATACACATATCAGCGATATCATTTGTATTCTATATGACATCAGAGCATTGTTTCTAATCCTAGAGAGAAAGAGAACAACATCTTCTACCCAGTCTAGGTTGTCTTCCTGTAGGGCCGTATTCATCACCCTTTCTATAGGGCCATCTCTATCACCCACTCCATAGGGCTATCAACAGGGAGGGTAAGATTCTACCCTTACCCTCAAGAGGGTCGCGGGTAAGGGTAAGGGTAATTATCCATCTTAGAAATCCCCTTACCATTTACCCTTTACCCTTACCCTCTTCCCCATAGGGTAAATAGGGAGTGTAAACATGTAATTTGATATAAAACAAATTTATAAAAAGCTAACTTATTTTAAGGAGGTGTGTAGGGTGATAAAGATTAAGTCACATCTTTCTTGACTTGAATTTTCATAAATGTGAATATAAATAGATAATGTTATACTTGCATAATAAGTTTAGACATTGGTCTAAGAATAACTTATCTTATGGTGGCACAGTCATACCTTTTAGATTATTCCACAACCCTATCAATTGGTTCAACTAATATACTATATACATTTGAGTGTGAGTGGAGGTGTAAAGCAAGCCACAACCCACAACATGTCCTTTTGGATGAAATTTGAACTAGAAGTGTCTATATAATTATATATATTTGTTAAATAAATGCGGTTAAAAGGGTATGGATAATGTCCATACCTTTCCCTTACATTTTAATTAGGCAGGGAAATAGGAAACAAGTAACAAAAACCTTTATCCTTACTCTTACCCTATAGGGTATGGATAAAGGAGAACGAGTGATATCCTCCCCATTGACAGCCCTACCTCTCCATAGGGTCATCTCAATTGCCCTCTCTTTCTAAATTTCCATCATTATCTCTACTATTGATCCTAGACCATATTCACCATCTCATCATCTTCATAGTCATCTAGAACCCTCCATGAATATGTCTTTCCCTAGTTTGTCTTTTGGAGTTTTATCTACCTTGAGTTTGTCTTACCCGGGATGAATTCCTGATGCAACCATCTTGTTGTCATCCTTCTTGCATCATCTTCACCAATCAAGGTCCAATCGTAAAATGTTCCAACAAAAAACCACTATATAACAAAGAAGGAATATTTGACATACATGTTCAATTTCTTAACAATAATCACAAACAAAAAGTTAGCAAATAAAATTTGTACTACTTTCTCGATAATTAGAACATGATCAATCTTTCTCAATCATATTTACTATGACTTGACACACTCAATTTTTTGAAAAATTCTCTTTTAAAGGACAAAAGGTTTTAGCGGGAAATTACTCTCTTAGAATGAACTTATCATGTGATGATTCATTAATTTTTGGAGGGAAACAAAATTCTTAGAGAAAAACTGTAACACCCTCCCTAAGTACCCATGCACATAGTAGAAACAACACTAAGTTATCCATAACTCATGCACTCAAGGGGGCGTTACAAAAAAATGGCATTCATAACAACAATATAATCAATCACACAAACTGGTGTATAAAAAAATTCTAATGATTGTTCTTACAAAAGGAAACATTAAGGCTATAACATGGAAACTTATCTTGAGACAAAGTATGTAATCTAAGCTCTAAACATTCTAAACATATATCTGAATATATAAAATTGAGGATCATCTTATAGTTGGCACCCCACCAGATCTTATCCTGCTCGATCCTTGTGCTTGAGGCTTTGGGATCTACTATGTTCCTGCTCCTCACCTACGGACATCTCGTCCCCAACCATGCATTAGAAAAATAGTTGTCAACATAAGTGGCAAGAGTATTCTAGTATATATATTACTAAACAAATAAGATACTACAAAATATTTTTAAACATTATAAATATGAAACTAACTTTAAACTTTGTATAAACTCTAAAACATAAATATCTCTTCTTTCTTTAACTTAATTCTTATCTTTTTACTTTATCTTGATCTGGAGACCTGTACTCTGGTACTTGGGTCTCATAACCTGCACTAAGGTGCCTAGGTCACATAACATGCACTCTGGGCATGGGTTATGTCTCTTAATCGGCATGCACTCTGGTGCTTGGGCCACATGACTTGCACAAAGGGCCTGAGTCATGTCTCTCTTATCTTAATCTATTTCATTATACTTACAAATGAGATTATGTACATTCTCTAAACTAAGGTATCATTTATTTATGACTTTTATCTGACTATGGCCACCATTATATAATAAGTCCTCCTCTGTTGACACTGAACTGTCCCCTATAGTGCAACGCACCCTCTGTTGGCATAGCATGCCCTCTGTTGACACCGAAGTGTCCTCTATGGTGCAACACACCCTCTGTTGGCACAATGTGCCCTTTGAAATGGAGTAAACACTCCTCTGAATTGGCAACAGATACCTCTGAATCATCTCGGGACTCTCTGAATGAGGAGTTATCATATAATGTATTATGTGAAGGTTCTGAATTAGTTATCTTTTTTTTGTCGGCGAAAAAACTCTGCTGCTATTGATTCCAAAAACTTTAGGTACAAACATAAGAGCACCCCCTAACCCTCAAGAGAGGATTACCAGGCAAACAAAAGAAACAAAGATCTTGTATACAAGACCCAAAATAAAGAGAGATACAGAACGAAAGACAACATAGGAGTCTTTATATAGAAAATGTACTCCACCCAAACATAAAAGGAGATCCACTCTCAATATGCATACCCACAAATTGTGAAGACTTTATAGTTGGAAAGGAGGCCATCAGCTGACTTTGAACTCCCTTTCTGGCATCAATCCAATATCACTCAAACTGCTATTGCCAATGAAGAGATTAATCTTCAGCACTGTCCTACTGTACCAAACCATATCATAAAAGCAACTACAGCAACTGTACATCAGCATCAATAGCTAGAAATAGGGACCTGACTCCCCTTCCTCTTGGCATAAAACTCACTTACTAAAATTAGAAGAAGGAGGAACCCAGATTCAAACCTCCAAACCATCAAACGTCAGCACAGAGTCATAGAAACTCGTACAAAACTAGAAGGAACAAAAGGATCACACGGTTTCCACTGGCACAAGCACTTCAGTCATCCAAGCAAAACTTGGAAGGACTAACAAGCACACAGTAGCAATACAGCATAGAGGCTGCTCATCGAACACCTTGGGGGTGTCCCTGGGATCAGTCGGTGGCATCCGCAAGCCTGGACTTCACGAATAGACCATAAGGTGCCACCGCACCAGGCCTTGAAGCTGACACCATTGCAAGAACTGAGCATATCTATGAACACCTTGAGAGCATCACATAGCAGACACCCTCATAAGGGCTCGATGCCCTATTTGCACAAGAACATATCAGCGAGCACTAGAAGGGTGTCCAACCAACATGGGTGAAGCCCTACCCAAACCCAACGTTGACGCCGAACATGGGAGGAGCACCATCGAACGCTGAGCTGGACAAGGCCAGAACCACCTTCGCAGTAGGGAGAATGCCGCCAACCTGGGAGCTAAGCTCCTCGTTCACCCATCAACAAGCGACGAAAGGGGAACCCTCTGTAACCCCCGAATAGGAGGCACCACCACGAAGGAGAAAAACTATCGAACACGACATCGAACCTGGGCCATCTTGACCTGGGCGATGCCAGGTACCAAGGGCAGGAGCCTGAGAAGAAGACGGAAGGGCGGGCAGCCTAGCTTGAAACTGGATCCATCAAGAGGAGGCTCCTCTCCATCTGTCCCTATAAACGAGGTGGAGTCAACTGACGTTGAAGCTTCCACACGACCTGGGCTCTGGCTTCGGCGCTCTACTCCGCCTCCTTCTCGCTCCAAGTCGAGAATGCCCCAGACAACGGCAACCATATCAGCTCGAGGACCTGCCCCAGAGAGCCACTGCTTGGACATGAACCATGCCGACCTGAAGAGGAATCGAAGAGGCTACGCAACGCCAATGAAAGACAGGGGGAGGAAGCCGCTGAAAACGCACTCCCTCCCCCCAGTGGTGGCCGCCGGGATCCACTTAGAGAGAAGCGGGAGCTAACCCTAGAGAGGGAAAGTCATCCACCACTAATCTAAAACTAAATACTGAGTACTAAACATGTACTAAACTTTGAATCTGAATATGAATCTACATCAAAATATGAATAATCTCAATTACAAAACTGAGATTGGGTCTAAATCCCTTATCATGCATCTTAATCAAATATTTGGCTACCCATATATTGAGTAATATAAAATCTGAATCAAAATTTGATATTCTTATTATCTAGATGAATCTAAATTTGAAACTCTTATTTGATCAAATGACTTAATTAAATTCTAATATTAGATTTATGACATTTAAGAATAAAGGATTAGGAAAATAATTTGAAATGAATATAGGAATACTAAGCATATAAAAGTAACTTAAGTGGTAAATACCTAAAATATGATTTTTGGCATGATAACTCAACCTCTTGAAAGTGCATTGAAGTCTTACCTTAACATGAATCTTAATGTATTCATATGATCTTACATCTTAAACCTTAATTATAAAAATCTTATATTGCAACTCAATCATAACTTATTGTATCAAAATCTTATATTATTATCATGAACTTAATTTGAAACACATTCTAATCTCAATAGTAACTTTATCTTGAAAATTGGAGCATGTATTAATATATTCAAAACCCACATACCCACATTGTACTTAAATTTTAAATATTACTCATTCTAAGGAATCTATCTAACTTCTTAGTTCTTAGATCTCTACATATATAAGAAATCTTATTAACATATTTCTACTTGAAATCCTAATACATGGTTATATCTATGACTTTGAGAAATCATAATAGCATGTTTGTACTGAAAATCTCAGTACACAGTTATATCACATAACCATGGTAGTTTGGCAGTCTTACTTGCATTTCATATCTTGTAGTCTTGAGCATCATATGAAGTTTTATTATGAACAAAATGTTAGGAATATATTTTGTTCTTCTTCTTATAATTCTAATTCATAATCTCAAATTGTTCCATGTCATATCTCCACTTCAGATATTGAGCGTATCAACTTTCATAATCATCAAAAGTATAGGTTATCTTGCTTGCATATCTTAACTTCCAAAATCTTAAGAACATTGTATCATGAAAGTATTCTCTAAGAAATATATAAGTGTTATGAGTTAATAAATATGAACACTCATGGGCATGAACCACTTACCTTAGATGGAGAAAACAAAAATATAAGGTCTTGAATCCTTGAGTTAAAATCCTAGTTTCTGAAAAAGTCATGAACATTTCATGAATATCTAATAAACTCAAAACCAATACCTCCTAGATCAAATTAGGGTTCATGTTTCAACTTAGATGTGTATGTTTGCATACATAGCCTCATTCTACTTACATATGTATACTATCTAATAGGGTATAAATATGTTTCATATGTTCAACTAATCATATAGTGATGTTTAGGGCATTTACTTATCACCATGTCATTTTCTCGACTTAGATTAGGGTTACTACCCTTAATCAGGTGGTCAAGCATACACTGTGATATATTGCACCATGATTTATGATCAGATACATAATATCAATAGTAGACATCATCAGTGGTCAAATAGGCACTTTAATAATTATACTCCAATATATGCCACTAATGCTGCCCGATCTATAAAAAGTGGCATGGATTGCTTTTAATATGATAACTCATCCATTATAATAATCAAATCTTAGATATAACATTTTTGTGGTATGCTATACTCCAATATATTCACATAGGTATCTTATACATTCAAAACGGACATGTGGATCATAAGATATGGTTTAAGCAATTAATTACCTTTTGTTGGGTTTAAATGGATCTGGGCAAGATCCGCTTTGGGTAGGATCTACTTGACCAGCGATCCCCCCACTCTTAGTGGCACGTTGGGGGATTTTGCATCCTCTATTTCTCATGTTGAACATGGGACATATGATCAGCTACGGAAAAAAGAAAATGGGTGACCGTCTGGCCACCCTTGGACTCCAGGAAGATCTTCTCCAGCCGCATCAGCCCTCCAAACCCCAATCGGATCTAGCCCCTTCCTCTACCTTCTTCTTGTTTGATCTTGAGCACCACCGCAAGAAGGGATGGTGGCCATCCTAGGACCTGGTCGTTGGATCTAGGAAGACGGATCTAGCCATCGCAACTCCTCAAAGGCACGCGGTGATGCCTAGGGAAGCCATGGCTTCAGGGCGATGATGTGTTGTTATAGGTGGTCGAGTCGGGGTTGAAGGCATTGTGGGTTTACAACTAGCTTCCTCAGAGCGGCTTCTGAAGAAGGCAGAGTTGGAGATTGTGACTCCTGACCAGTGGCATAGACGGAGAAGGCTCTATCGATGTGGGTGATGAAGGCGTTCATGGGAGGAGGAACTTGACAATGAGGAGGAAGGTATATGATGGAGTCTGCATATATAGGTGATGACCAAGGGCGGCATATCCCCTTACAAGCTACAGAAGATCCCCAATTTGGTGGAAGTCATCCAGGCATGGTGGGGGGGAATGTAGTAAAAGTAGGGTCTTGTAGATACTTAAACACCCGATTAATCAAACATGGTAGCATACTCTAGGAAAGAGTATGTGACATCAAACTGGTCCAGTGATAGGTAAATAAGGCCCATAAACTTAGATAGATATATTTCAAGTATTAAAGGTATTCTATTTAGGATTGTATCCTAAAATTCCTTTCCCCATCACTTGAGGGATCTAAGGTCATCTAAAAGAGACCAAACTTACATGTTACCTAAATTGAGTATGAGAAATTCATAAATCTGATTACATTTCAACTTAAAAGTCACAACAATTCATTATTCCCTTTTTTTGTTAACTTCATTCAACTGTCAAAACAACCTATAAACCCTCAAATTTCATATATTTACATTTGGGTACATACATTAACCATGTTCTAAATTGAGTTCAATTATCATTATTTTACTTCTACCAAAGCTATATGACATTATTTTACATGACTTGTGATAATTTATTTATCAAGGTCGATGTCTTTGTTAATCCAATATGAACTTATATCCAAGACATTTATTTGCCTTGACTTACATTAACCATCAACAATTATCACACCATGTCCATTAGTCACCTTATTATCCATAACCAACATTCATTCATCTTCATACACACTCAATTACTAATTGTACATATTTAAGCCATTATGTGTGTATTGGTGAGTCAGGTGGCACATAATTCATCTTTTATGAACTCATTGCACATTAAACCATGGTTAGATTTACTTTCTCCCTTATAGGAATCTTACTAGGAAAAACTACATTAAGCTTTATAAATTAAATATGAAATTTGGGATGTTACAATTCTACACACCTTAAATAAATTTCATCCTCGAAATTTACATGTACTACCCAAGTTAGGGTTTTTCCCATCCTATATGCACTAAATATCTAATGTTATCTTAGTGGATCATAATAATACTCATACGGTGGTCTTCTAATGGACAACCCTATAAATCTGACTAACATGCGCATATACCACTAATCGAGCTTAAGATCTATATCATCCTCATCATTTAACATAGCAACGAACAATCTTACTTCTCTTTGGATGGTTCTCAAAAGGATCTTGGTTTCACTATAAAACCAATTTACTAATCTATATCAAAATATCTACCCTTGGTATGCATTCTTGGTCTTACTATGTATCTTATTAGGCTTATGTGACTATATGTCTCAAACTTTTAATGACAACTCTTATTTTCTATTGCCTTTGGATACATATCGGCCGGTCATATATTCAGAGGTGGCATGTCTTATCACACTTATCTTAGCACCTCCCCCGTGCACATGTCCCATATCACATGCACTTGAAAGGACAAGACAAGCGTGATTATGCACATAGCATTCTCTCTACAAAACTCCATAAGCTTGTGCCCCATACCACAAACATGTGGGGAAAAGAGAGAGAATGCTATATACAATTCTAGAGTTAACATAAAAGTTCAAACCATCTAGGCACATAACCCTAATCCATATCTAAACTTATGTCTATTGTCTAGACCTCTACTTTGAGTTCTAATATCTTTCACCTACTTCTTCTATACCTAGTGCTACTACTTAACTTTCTGAATCTTTACTTTACTCTCACTTAGCTTCTTATAAGGTGATCTTAAATAAGAACATAAGAATTCATTTGGTGGCCAATTATAATGTTGCTATGTAACCATATTGTAACACCCTCCTTAAGTACACATGCACATAGCAGAAGCAACACTGAGTTATCCATAACTCATGCACTCAAGGGGGCATTACATAAAATTGGCATTCATAACAAAAATATAATCAATCACACAAACTGAAGTATAAAAAAAATCCCATGATTGTTCTTACAAAAGGAAACATTAAGGCTATAACATGGAAACATATCTTGAGACAAAGTCTGTAATCTATCTCTAAACATTCTAAACATATATCTGAATATATAAAACTAAGGATCATCTTATAGTTGGCACCCCACCAGATCTTATCCTGCTCTATCCTTGTGCTTGAGGCTCTGGGATCTACTCTATTCCTACTCCTCACCTATGGACATCTCGTCCCCAGTCATGCATTAGAAAAACATTTGTTAGCATAAGTGGCATGAGTATTCTTGTATATACATTACTAAAGAAATAAGATACTACAAAATATTCTTAAACATTATAAACATGAAATTAACTTTCAACTCTGTATAAACTCTGAAACATTATATCTCTTCTTTCTTTAACTTAATTCTTATCTTTTTACTTTATCTTGCTCTGGAGACATGTACTCTAGTACTTGGGTCTCATGACCTACACTAAGGTTCCTAGGTCACATAACCTGCACTCTGGGTGTGGGTTATGTCTCTGAATTAGCCTACACTCTGGTGCCTGGGCCACATGACTTGCACAAAAGGCCTGAGTCGTGTCTCTCTTATCTTAATATCTTTCATTATACTTACAAATGAGATTATGTACATTCTCTAAACTAAGGCATCTTTTATTTATGACTTTTATTTGACTATGGCCACCATTATACAATAAGTCCTCTGTTGACACCAAAGTGTCCTCTATGGTGTAACACACACTCTGTTGTTATAGCATGCCCTATGTTGACACTGAAGTGTCCTCGATGGTGCAACACACCCTATGTTGGAACAGTGTGCCCTCTGAAATGGAGTAAACACTCCTCTGAATTGGCAACAGATGCCTATGAATCATCTCGATGGAATTATTATGCATGCATCCTTCCTCATAATGTTTTATGTAATTGAGGGATGTTTTGTATTTTTTGTTAAATTTTAGTGAGGGGGTGATCTCTCCTCCTTACAGCATGGTATCAGAGCCAGGTTGGGTATATACTAGGGTACAAAGTTGAAAGTGATGGTGTCTAGAAAGGGTCAAAACCTGGGGGCTGGCAATATTTTCCTCCACCCCACTAGTTGGTTAACGAGGACTCCTGGGTTCATATGACACCAGCATGGCCTGATCTGATACTGAGTGCCCAAAATAGCATGCCTATAAGCAATAGTAGCCTCATCTTTTCTGTGTTATACTCCTAGAATTCTTACCCTATGACCTTGCCTTCCAGGAAGGGTAGCCTGTTTGGTGAAAATTACGACAACAACACTGACAACCTGGAGACCCCTGAGACTCCTTTGACTCCTGAGAAGGAGTTAGCTATGTTGTGTCAACTCCTCTCAGACACCCTTATGGGGCAGCTTTCTACAGTCGTTGCTAATACCAACAAGCCTAAGGAGTTCCACCTGTATGACTTCATCAAGATGCAGCTCCCTTACTTCAAAGGGGAAAATGAGTCCAACATGGTGGACAAGGAAGATGACTGGGTGTTAGCCCTGGAATGTACTTTTGAGGGCATGGCGTGCCCCCCACACCAAAGGGTTTGCTTTGCGGCCTACGTCCTGGATGGCCCAGCCCGAATCTGGTGGAACGGGATTTCCCGCACCCGTGACACTACAGAAATGACATGGGAATAGTTTCTCAAAGTGTTTAGAGAAAAGTACATCTATACAGCCTATCTGAAGAAGAAGAAGACCGAGTTTTACAGTCTGCGGTAAGGAAACATGACTGTGTCTGAATATGTTCAATGTTTCCTTTTACTAGAACGTTATTCCGTGGGCCTAACCAAAGATCGGAGGGCAACCATCTTTCTGGAGGGTTTCAACTATAATGTGGGGTGCCATCTTGTACCCCAACTACCGCTCACCTTTCAGCAAATGTTGCACAAAGCCCTAGATGTTGAGTCCTACCCTGGCTTTCAGTCTTCCAGACCAAGCAACAACAACAAAAGGAAGAATTCTAGTGGGTTCCAAGGGCGTGATCGGTGCAAGAGGTGTTCTCGATTTCATCCTCCCGGGAAGTGCCCTGAGGGCAATGCACTGCCTCGTAGGGATGATCGACCTGCACCTACTTGTCACGAGTGTGGTCAAGTCGGTCATATTCATCCTTTCTATCCCAAGTTCAACCGTGGGCAAGCCCCTGTCCAGCAGCCGTGATGGAGCTTCCACTCGCGTGGAATTGCGTGCACCACTAAAAATCCTAAAGATGGTAAGTCTTTAGGTTTAACCTTGCTTATACTAAGTTAAAACTCCACCCACGTGTGCTAAGACACATGGAAGTCTTATCACAGTATAGTTAAGGGTCGAATCCATGGGACAATGGTCTTGTTGGCAACAACAAGATGGAAAACATAAGAATTTCACTTAACTCCTTAATAGTTGATATTTAGTCCAAAGATTTGATTTGGTTGTTTTAAACTAAATGCATGTAAAGTAAAAGTAAGAAAGTAAACTTATGTTGTTAACAATGATAAGGAATCACTAGGATGTGATCGGTTTTCACCACCACTACGCATGGATCACCATGCAATCATAAAGGCATAACATGCAATAAGAGTTAGATCAGTTAGTATCTTTGTAGACTTAGCTTCCTTTCGGAGAACTAACTACGAGGAGTGTGGGAATGTTGTAACGCCAGCCATCCTTATATGAATGGTCACTTACTTTACAACATTCCCTCTGCAAAGTGTGTTCCTCGACTTATCAAGGTTGTACTTTCATACGTCAACTGATTCCATTTCATAATATGAAAGTGCAACAATGTAAGTGAGTTTACTTCACTTCTTGGAAAACACTCCTAGATACCGAACCAGATGCATGGTGGATACATGCACCGAGAACCAACATACAATCGAGTTTCGAATCTAATAGTACAAACATAGACAATTCATACTAAAAGATAAAAGATAACACAAGTTGGTGATCAGGCAACAAGCATTCATTAAACGATTGATGTCAAACTGAGCAGAAAGTATATCTCTATTGAAAACTATGGATTACATTGCATGATATGAAACATGGGTAGCGGGGCTACTCCCCGCACCCTAGTGAAAAGAGACTACTCTCTCATGAAAAGGACAAAGAAGGAGGCGAGAAGAGAGAGATAACGTCATCCCCATGAAGGAGAGAGGAAATTCAACCCCTTGGAGAGAGAGAGAAGGACGATCTTCACACTTCGCAGGTTGTTCGATGATGGGGACTCCTCTTCTCACCTTCTTTGGTGATGAGAGAGAAAGCAGCTTTGGAATGGAGCATGGATCTCAGGCCGGTAGCCTTTGGGCGGAGGATGGAGGATGGAATAGCTCTGGAGTAGGATAGGCAGCCTCTGGGCGTATAAAACTTCATGTCTTTGGGAGGTCCCCTTGGGTCTTATTTATAGGCCTTAAGTGAAGTCCAAACGGTTTGGTAAATTTTGGGTCCAAATGGTCTTGGAAACTGTTTGGACCCTGAGACCGTTTGGACCCCGATACCGTTTGGACTCTGAGACCATTTGGACCCCGAGACCGTTTGGACTCTATGCGGTCTTGAGATCGTATGACTCCATGCGGTCTTGAGATCGTATGACTCCATGCGGTCTTGAGACCGTTTGGCTCCATGTGGTCTTGAGACCATTTGGCTTCATACGGTCTTGAGATTGTATGACTCCATGCAGTCTTGAGACCGTTTGGCTCCATGCGGTCTTGAGACCGTTTGGCTTCATGCGGTCTTGAGACCGGTTGACTACATGCGGTCTTGAGATCGTTTGGCTCCATGTGGTCTTGAGACCGTTTGGCTTCATGCGGTCTTGAGACCAGTTGGCTCCATGCGGTCTTGAGACCGGTTGGCTCCATGCGGTCTTGAGGCCGGTTGACTCCATGCGGTCTTGAGATCGTATGACTCCATGCGGTCTTGAGATCGTATGACTCCATGCGGTCTTGAGATCGTTTGAGTCTTTTGTGATTTTTTTGTGTCTTTTTCTGTAAGAAAAAGGGAGAAAAGTTAATCTAGCAGTATGTTTGCAATAAAAGAGAATAGTTAGAGATTTTGTCTACTTTATCTGAGAAAGACTGTGGAAAACTGAAGAATATTACTAAGATAACATCACAAAATTGGAGGTTATCACCCCCCCTAACTTAGAGTCTAGCTTGTCCTCAAGTTGGATAGAGCTGAGGCATGTAATGGCGAGGCGAATTTATTCAGTTAAGATTTCTATACTCTTGCTTCAATTCTAAACCTGAGATCTCCTAAGGTTGTATCGGAGCTTTTTGCCTTAACTCTTTCAGGTATTGAGAGTTGCTTGGATCTCAGGTTTCTTCCATATCTTAGCCCGCATTGGGACCACTTTTTCTTTATTCGGTGCATGTCGTTGACTCTAATCAGTTTTATACTCCTCTGAAGATCCTACCGGAAATTAGAGTGGGTATGAGGGTTGGCTAAAGGCTTAGTGTGTAACTCCCCCTTCAAGTGGGGGAGGGGTTGTCTATGCTTTTAGGATCTCACTACCGGGCACGATACATCTGCCTTCTTGAGGGCAGCTGAATGTACCGGTCGGGCGAGTCCTTTATCAGCCTTTCATATATTTAGATACCTTAGGGTTTCACTACCGGGCACGACACATCTACCTTTGTGAGGGGAGTTGGATGTACCGGCCGGGCGAGACCTTTGTTGGTTCTTCATATAGATCCTTATTTATGGAACAACTCTCATAGTTTTATTCAACACTCTGGCTTTTATTCATAAACTCACAGGCTTGGGATTTGGATATTTAGGGATTTTGATTTGGGCGGCCAAGCCTCTTTTATTTGGAGAGAAGAAAACTGTTCTTAGAGTTGTTCGACATGCACTTATTTGGTTTCTACTAGTGGTCCACTTGCAAGGCTTCATGATTTGGATGTCACCTGATGTCCCTCTCGTCCTTGAGATTGTTTTGGCTTATTGCAACCCTGATGTTGTCCTGTGGAGAGTCAGATATAGAATTGAAACAGAAGCATGAAAATTGAGTGAAGATGATTTATTAACTCGCCATTGCATGTCTGTGTGCTATTTTTGTTATTTCTCTTGAGGGTTACTGGATTCTAAAGTTAGCTGGGGATGACTTTCTTCCAAGTAGGTTTTATTATCAGGGAAGAAATTAAAGCAAAAACTAAGTATGTGCAAAGAAATTTAAGAAAAAATTTATACAGAAATTAAAAAGAAGATAGAAAGGGAAGGATTTCGAATTGATACCTCGCCCTTGTCCAGTATACTCCCCCCTAACTAATCACTCACTCTGTCCTCAGAGTGTCAAATGGAATAGGTTGAGAGGTATAAGGACAAGGGCATCAGGCGTCCGTTAGACCTTTATTTGCGCCATGTGTGCGAAGGAGATTGGCAGCAAATTTCTACGTAAGGCGTGGTAATCTACGTCTGTCGTATCCTCTACTAGTTTTTGAAGGGCCATGATTGTGTACATCCAGTAGAGGATGTGGAAGCCGCAGTCATTTGATTCCCAAATTTGTTGGGGGTATTTGTGGTTAAAAGATGGGCGATGAAAGTGTTCTTTGTTGTATGCCCTTGTGTGCTGACTTAGAACATCGATTAATCTGTCTGCACAATCCTTCACCACTTCCTCTGTGGGTGTCTTTGGTGTCACTACATATTTCTTCTGCTTTGGGTTGAACTGGCTGTCGGAATTGTTGTAGATGATAGTTGTTCCTTCGTGTAGGTTTGTTTCCAGAAGCATCCAGTGCTCATGGTGAAGGAAGGGGAGCAGTATAAACTTCGGTGTTGTATGTTGTAGAAAGGAGATAAGCGCTTCAGTTGTTCCGAAGTTATTTAGCTTTAGGAGATCGTCCTTCATATAAGCAGATGCCATATAAGTTGTAGGGTGATTCTGTCCGAGGAGAAACTGATAGGCATCCATCAAGCTCACGGATAGAGACCCCTTGAATTGTACAATTTCTCATAATGTGTCTACCATGACCAAAATGTCACCGAACTTGAAAATGAGGTCATCCTTCTCGGCGTAAAGCCTTGACATGATGAGATGAAGTTCATTGTCCGAAAGACTTTTGCAGGAACTGAGGTCGAAGTCTGGGAAAGTTGGTTCTTTGGAAGATAGGGGCACCATTTGTGATGAGGATCTCCTGATGGTTGCCCCTGACAAAAGATCTATGTCCCCTTTATCCTGTGCCAGGTCAAATTGGGAAGGGTCCCATTTGCTTTGCACGGGGACTATGGCTGGTTGTTTGTTTTTTTCTAATTCCTTTAAGGTTTGTCTAAAAGGTTGCCTTTATGGACGTTGAATTGCTGAAAAGATGTAACGGGGGACGTCATCTGGTGCCATTGTCGGGTCCTTGAAGAACCGTCTATCACAAATAAGCTCCATGGCATAACGTCCTCGCAAGGAGTGAAAATCTTCAGTGGCTAGCTCATTGAAGGGGATTTCTTGGTTTAGTGCTTGAATGTGACGGATAGTACAAAAAGCACAATCCCCAGAGCCTTCAGCAGTTTGGACTTGCGGGTTTATTATTTGGAACCATGGTTGGCTCCAATCCTATCGGAGGGACGGGCGTGCAGCCCAAATTAGCTTAAGGAGACGGAAGGGTATACATCGTGCTTCTCCTGCTCCTTCTCCGACAAAATTTATTGTTCCGGCTGGCAGCTCAGTAGCACAGAAATTGTACACCTTGGCGTCACGAGCCTCGGTGTCCACAATCATAAACAGCCAGTGGTCAGACACTTGGAATGGTACTGTAAGATATTGTGCCCTCCGTGCTAGGCTGGCACGCGTCCGCTCTATTGACTTGGCTCGTATTTCTTTGTATAACAAGCCTATGGATAGATCCGGTGAGGCATTAAACACTGCATGCTGCCTCTTTGAGCTTCTGTAGACTTCTATGCAGTTGGCAAGTAAGACACGGAAGATTTCCATTGACATCGTTGACCGTGGTCGCAAGATGTTGCGGAAGTCTTTGTGTGTTAACTTGCTCTTAGTCTTTGTGTTGTGGTAGATGATGTCGCCCCCCTCTTTGGCATCGTCAACAATAGTGTTCAGGATGAAGATATCCTAAGCATCTAGTGTTGAGATTTCCGCCATATCTAGATCATCTTATGCGGCAGAGGTGGTGGCGGGGGAAGCTGCTACGGAGGGGGTGAAGAGGTTTGCTCCAGATCTTCTAAAAAAACTTGCATGTCTTCATCTGAGTTGGAAGCGGAATCGAGTTCTTCGTCAGTATCTAAATGTACTCGTTCTGAATCTTCCTATTCTGGAGGAAAGGGCACTGATTGGTCAAGTGCGGAGAAAGGTTGAGGGGCCCCTGCTGGTGTGTTTGTGCTGGTTCCTAAGATACATTGGTGGAACTCAGCAAAAGCCGCATCTTTTGTAGACTCCCCTATGGATCCCAAAGCAGAATAATCAAGGAATTGGTCTCCATAAGATATATTTACATTTTCGTTGTAGGTGGGGGACTTGGTGTGATGCCCACCTTCTTGGTGGGCTCTGTCAGATCTTTCTGAGATGGTTCTGCTCCTTGGCTTGGGCCCTCCCAAGCATTGTCTGGGTCATCAGATTTGTCATCTGAGGAGGTGGTATCGTCGTTAGAATCGGCTGAGGAATCAGAGTCATCTTCATCTTCATCATCGCCTTCTTTTTCAGTTGTTGCTTTATCTGCTGGCTTCTTGTGTGCTTTCTTTTTGCATTGTCGATGAATGGCCTGTAGCTCGTCAAACGCCACTTGCACATGCTCGTGCGTTTCGAGTAGTGTGTCGTGTGTTTCTTTGAGATCTTTTTATCGGCCCTCGGCAGAGAGGAGTTGTGCTATCATATTTGTTACATTAGCTCGTAATTGTTGGATTTTATTGTCTGCCGACTCCTCTTGGTGATTGATGAGTTGTGTGAGGGTGTTGCTGATGGTATCCAAGCGCGTGCTAAGAGTTGTTTGTTGTTGTTTAAGCTCGCGGAGGGTCTCAGGTAGAGGTTGAGTCTGCACAGAGATCTCATCGACTTGCTTGGCCATCGCTTCTTGCTGGCTTTGTACTCCAAGGACCAGCTCGGGCAAGCTGTTGAAGTGGTTGTTGATGTGATCAACTTGCTTGGCCACTACATCTTGTCTTTGCTGAAGGCCTTGGAGGATGCTTGGCAAGGCACGATTTTGTTCGTCGATCTTGGCTACTTGTTTTGATAGTCCATGCACACAAGAAAAAATAGAATTCATTATGTTAGAGGGGTCGGTGAGGCGGTTTCGGATGGCGTTGAATTGACGTCCGAATTCCTCACCGACATTTGTAAAAGGGACCCTAGTTATGGAAGGGTGGGATGGTTGGGGTCTGGATGGGAAGGGTGTAGTGTCTTGCGGAAGAGACAATGTACTGCGTAGTGACTATAGATGGTGTCACCAGCGGTGTTGGGGTGGTGGTGGAAGGGAAAGGTGGTGATGTTGATGATGAAAATGGTGGGATTGATAGTGGTGGGGGAAAGACTGCGGGGATGGAGGCGAAGGTGGTGAATTCGGGCGTAGTGGTAGAGAAGGGGATGCCTGAAGAGAAAAAGGGTGAAGTGGAGGATGTATGTGGCGGTGTAGTTGTGGAGAAATATGGAAGAGTGGTGGATTGTGGAAAGGTGGAGGGTGATGAGGTGGTTGCTGTAAGTTCAGCATTGAGACTCATAATGAAGGAGTCTAGAGATGAGGTGGTGATTTGTTCATCGGGGAGGGGGGTTTCTGTTTCTGGATGCGGTTTAGATGTTGGTGTCCCCGACAGCTGTTGTTTCTGTGAAAGTCTTGTGGAGGGTCATTTCATAGGAATTTTTGTTACTCTAGATTTCGGGGCGGTTATGCTCAGTTCTGTTTGCCCCGTCGTTGCTCTTTTCATTGGTATTTTGACCGTAGCTATGAGTTTTGTAAGCTCCTCGTTGGTGAAGAGGAGCTTTTCCTTGTCGTAATCTGCAAGCTCCGGGAGTGGTAGCAGGGTTCTAGAGGATTTGACTGAAGGGCAGAAGATGTAAAACAACTTTGCATCCTTGTCTTTGATGATGTAGGAGTTTTTCAAAGTTTGTTCGTTTGTTAGGATGTCGCCCTTTATCTGCGTGCATCTTAGTAGAGGTTTGTTCATCTTGAGATATTTGATGATAGATGTGACATGACCCCCATGCAAATTTCCTTCCACAGGGCGTAAGTGGATAGCTTCTGGATCATATGACGTTCGATGTTGACTGGCATCCCGTGCAGGATTGACCAGAGGACAAAAAGGTCAGAAATTATGACGTTCCCGCCCTCCGTCCTGGGGAAGAGTGTGCCTGCGAGAATTTTATGTAACGTGCGCACAAATCCAGATTGTATGTTAGAGGCCTTGCATGTCTTTGCCTCGTAGGTGGGGATCCCTGTCAGGGATTTCCAAAAGTTATGTCTGTTGAAACTAGTATTTTCTGTTCCAACAGCTTTGGCTTTCTTGAGCTGCTCCTGGTTGTCTATAAAGATTTCGTTCAACATATTTTCTGTTATGACAACCTTGTTGCCGAAGAGTTTGGTGACCAGCCTAGTGTCACCTCCATCCCTTGATCTATCCATAATGTTGACAGGTTCTTTATTGAGATAAGTGAAGAATTCATTTGTAGGTTCTGCATATGAAATTTCGGGGACAAAGCATAATCTGGAGAGATTAGCGGTGTCTAGCATGGTGAGGGTTCTGTCGCAGATGCCCATCTTGAGCAGTACGCTGGAGCAGACGTACTTTGTAGGTTTAGGGTTTTATCAATGGAGGGAAGGGTGTGTATGTAGAGGTTTTCTGGTGGTGGTGCTGTAGTGGTGATGGGAGGGGAGGAAGGGACAGTGATTATGGCAGGAGCGGCAGCGGAGGTGGTGGTTGGTGGAATGTTTCCTGCCAGGGTTTGCTCCCTTGCAGTGACAGGATGAACCTGCTTCCTTGCCCGCTTCTTTGGTTGCTGAGTTGTGGTGGCTTCCTGGGCCATCCTTTTCCCTTTGCTCTTTGTGGTGGGGGATTCCGCCTCAGGAGTCGGCTCATATTCTGAGCCTTCATCATCATCGGAAGAAATTTCTTCCACTTCTTTTTCAGGTGCCTCGGCTAGGCATTTGTTGATGCGGTCGATTTCGCACAGAACCGCCATGATTTTGACATTTGGTGGGGCCTTCCCAGTCTTGTTGTAGTTGTCGATAATTTTTTGGAGCTTGGCTTGGTCCTCTATCAGTTCCTCTTGTGTTCAGTGAGGGTTGTCAGCAGTTCTGGTTGGTTGTTTTGCTGGAGAAGCCATTTCTGAAAATAGAAAGTCATGTGTTAGCATAAAAATTGATTATGTATGAGTTTTTATATATTTTCATGAAAAGCAAGTGTTGCTTAAAAAGACTAAATGGTTTTGAAGATTGTTTGGTTCCAAACGGTTTCAGGACCGTTTTGGTCTCAAACGGTTTCAAGACCATTTGCTCCCAAATGGTTTCAAGACCGTTTGGTCCCAAACGGTCTTGATCTCAAACGGTTTCAAGATCGTTTGGTCCCAAATGGTTTCAAGACCGTTTGGAAGGTCAAACGTCGGTGGTGCTGCGGACGGGAGAGAGGCGGAACTCGTGGTGAAAGCAAAGATGGCGGAGATAGAATGGGGAATGTCGTGGCGGCGCCGAAGATGTCGATGGTGGGAAAGACGGTAGTGGAGGCAAAAAAGGCCCGAGGTGCGGTCAAGCAGGTAGCAGCAATAGTAAAACAGGCGTCGGTGAAGATGGCGTGACTACCTTCTTGCAGAGGGCGAGGAAGACGACGACTGCGAAGCGAAAGGTGGTGGCACAGTGGTGAGGTCGCCATGAAGAAGTATAGAAACTTGATCGATGGTGGTGGAGGGAACACGAGTTGTGTGGGAACAGGAAGACAGAGGCGATGGAATAGTGCTCGCACAAAGGTTTTAGAAAGCTCAGGAGTCGAAAATAAAGAAGAAGAAGAAAGAGGGGGGCTAGGGCTATATTTATAGGATTCGGGGGGTTGACCTTGTAAAACCCTTAGGTCAAAACGGTTTAGAGACCGTTTGGATTCCAAACGGTTTCAGGACTGTTTGGCTCCAAACGGTTTCAGGACCGTTTGACTCCAAACGGTTTCACGACCGTTTGGGAGGGTTAAGGTTAATTTGATTTTTATATTTTTATGTTTGTTTTGGTTATGTGAATTTTTATATTTTTAGAAGATAGACCTAAGGAACTTAAAAGAATAGAAGATAAAGACAAAAGAAAAACGGTGGTACTCAGGTCTTGGGTTGCCTCCCAAGTAGCGCCTGGGTTTTACGTCGCTGGCTCAACGAGGTTTCGATGTTGTTATGATGATGATGTGGCATCTCTGATCTCAGTAGTTTGTCTCGGCATTTTATCTGCTGGAGTGTAGTACTTTTTTCAATCGATGGTCGTTGACTGTCCTTTCTCCCCCATTATCGTCAACAATTATGACAGCTCCAGTTGGGTATATATGTTTGATGGTGAAAGGCCCGGACCACTTTGTGTGGAGTTTTCCGGGGAACAATTTGAGCTTGGAGTTGAAAAGAAGGACTTTATCTCTGATGTCGATATCTTTTCTTTTTAGATGACCGTCGTGCCACATTTTGGTTTGTTCTTTATAAATCCTGGCACTTTGATACGCGGTCATTCGGAGCTCCTCTAGCTCTTGTAGTTGGAGTTGTCTGCTTTCTCTAGCACTGTTGAAATTGAAATTCAGTTGTTTAATGGCCCACCAAGCCTTATGCTCCATTTCCACTGGAAGATGGCATGACTTCCCGTATATCAAACGGAACGGGGTTGTCCCGATTAGAGTTTTATAAGCTGTTCGGTAAGCCCAAAGGGCATCGGGAAGCTTGGTGGACCAGTCAGTGCGGTGTCTATTTATGGTTTTCTCTAAAATTGCTTTTGATTGTCTGTTTGAAACTTCAACCTATCCACTCGTTTGTGGATGGTAAGGCGTGGAAACTTTATGATTGAGTCCGTACTTCTTTAAGAGAGCTTCAAAGCTTCGCTCCAGAAAATGGGTTCCACCATCAGATATGACAATTTGGGGGACTCGAAATCTGGGAAAAATGATATCTTTGAACATCTTTATGACTGGTTTGGAATCACTGGAAATTGCGGGTATAGCTTCTACCCATTTTGAGACATAGTCCACAGCGACCAGGATGTAAGAGTATCCATATGAAGAGGGGAAAGGACCCATATAGTCTATCCCCCAGACATCGAAAATCTCGATCTCCTACCACATGGTGAGAGGCATTTCGTTTCTTTTTGTTATACTACCGGAGAGTTGACACTCTTTGCATGATTTGACAAAATCATGGGAATCTTTTGCCATTATTGGCCAAAAGAAACCTGATTGTAGGATTTTCATGGCTATCTTTTTCAAACTCATATGTCCTCCAGTGGGGCCGGAGTGACAATGTTCTAGGACAGGAGTGATTTCTTTCTCAGGTAGGCAGCGGCGGAAGAGTCCATCTGCACATAGTCGAAAGAGGTAAGGTTCGTCCCAATAGTATTGCTTGACATCATGGAGGAATTTCTTTTTGTCATGGTAAGAGGCGGAAGGGTGAATGATTCTCGTAGCCAGATAGTTTACAATGTCAGCATACCAGGGGAATCATGTTGTAACTTTCATTAGTTGGTCATCTGGGAGGGAGTTTCAGATGGGCACTTTATCCTCGTCCTCAACTTTGATATGGCTGAGGTGATCAGCGACAACGTTCTCCACCCTGCTTTTGTCTTTGATCTCCAAATCAAATTCCTGAAGCATCAGCACCCAGCGGATAAGTCTGGGTTTTGCGTCCTGCTTCTGAATCAGATATCGTATAGCGGAGTGGTCGGTGTAGACGATGACCTTGGCTCCAATCAGGTAGGAGCGGAATTTCTCAAATGCGTAGATGACAGCCAGGAACTCCTTCTCTATAGTAGTGTAGTTCTTTTGTACTTCATCGAGCGTTTTAGATGCGTAGTAAATTACGTAAGATTTCTTGTCGATCCGCTGTCCTAATACGGCCCCTATGGCGTAATCGCTGGCGTCGCACATGATTTCGAATGGTAGCGACCAATCTAGGGCTCTCAGTATAGGTGCAGAAATTAAAGCATTTTTTAGAGTTGAGAAACTTTGCAAGCATTCTTTGTTAAAAATGAACTCAGTGTCTTTGGTCAGGAGTTGGGTCATGGGTTTTGCTATTTTTGAGAAATCTTTGATAAATCTTCTGTAAAACCCAGCATGACCCAAGAAAGCTCGTACTCCTTTTATATCTTTTGGTGGAGACAATTTCGAGATAACATCGATTTTTGCCTTATCGACCTCAATCCCTCTGTCACTCACTTTATGCCCGAGGACGACACCTTCAGTTACCATGAAATGGCATTTTTCCCAATTCAGTATGAGGTTCGTTTCCTCGCATCGTTGTAAAACTTGTCCAAGGTTGATTAGACAGTTATCGAAAGAATCTCCGTAAACTGAAAAATCATCCATGAATACCTCCATTATGGATTTTTTTAATCCTGCAAAAATGGCGGACATACACCTTTGGAATGTAGCGGGTGCATTACATAACCCGAATGGCATTCTTCTAAAAGCATAGGTTCCAAAGGGGCAGGTGAAGGTAGTTTTCTCTTGGTCTTCCAGGTGTATGCGGATTTGGTAGAACCCGGAATAACCATCTAGATAGCAGAAGTATTTCTGATGGGCTAAGCGTTCTATGACTTCGTTGAGAAAGGGCAGAGGGTAGTGATCTTTCCGCGTGGATTTGTTTAATTTCCTATATTCGATGCACATCCTCCACCCCGTCACCGTCCTAGTGGGTACTAACTCATTTTTTTCATTAAGCATGACTGTGGTGCCTCCCTTTTTAGGAACTACTTGGATGGGGATGACCCATTAAAAGTCTGAGATCGGGTAGATTATGTCAACTTTCACTAATTTGAGGACTTCAAGGCGAACCACTTATTTGAGATTGGGGTTTAGCTTCCTCTGATGTTCGTGTGATGGCTTAAATTCCTCGACCATGGGCAGTCTATGCATGCATAAGGATGGGTTTATGCCCGTCAGGTCAGTTATCTTATACCCTATGGCCTTCTTGTGTTTCCTCAGCTCATCAAGAAGCCTTTCTTCCTGATTTTCTGTTCAGGTGGAACTAATGATAACCGAACATAATTTGTCCTCATCCAAGAAGACATGTTTAAGTCCCATGGACAGAGTCTTCATCTCAGGAGTCTTAGGTGGCTCTGTTTCTTCTAAAATGGTGACAGCTTTGAGTTCTTCAAAGGTGGCCGTCGGTACTTCTTCAGCCTTCTCTAAGTGTTGCAGACATTGTTGAACCAATTCATTTGCAGAGAATTCGACTTTTGGGTTGGTTAGAACATTCTCTAACTCATCTGATGGCTCAGATGTTTCTAATTGCGACATTTGATGTATTGCGTCTAGGAGAAAAACCTCCTCTTGAATGTTGGGGCCTTTCATGCTGTTTAGAACTCGGAATTGAAATGCTTCTTTTCCGAGTCTTAGAATGATCGTGCCAGCTTCAACATCGATAAGCGCCCTGGCTGTGGCGAGGAAAAGTCTGCCAAAAATTATCGGGTATCTCAGATCTTCCTTAATATCCATGATGACAAAGTCGCACAGGACATAGGCCTCTTTGCCTATCCTAACTAGAATATCTTCAATAATTCCCAGAGGTGCGGTGATGGTAGAGTCAGCTAACTGAATTGTCATTGCTATGGGCAGCAAGTCGGTGAAACCTAATCGTTTGCACATGGAATAGGGCATGATTGATATGTTGGCCCCTAGATCAGCTAATCCTTTTTTGTTTTGCGCATTTCCAATGCAGCATTGAATGCCGAAGGAACTTGGGTCCTTCTTTTCCTTTGGCATTTTATTGAGGATGATATCGGAGGTGGTTTGGGCCAGTTTGACGGTTTCTTGTTCCTTAGTGATGTACTTCCTTGATAACAAAGTTTTTAAGTATTTATCCCAAGCTGGTACTTTAGAGAGAGCATCAAGGAGCGGAATGTCGATATAGAGTTTCTTCATTGCCTCCTAAATCTTTGGAACCTAATGTCCATTTATGTCTCGCGTAATCTCCCCGGATATGGTATCCTTGGTTTATACTGCGGGATTTCTGGCTCTTTGGAAGTTTGTTCTTTTTCTTTGTCTTTCGAGTTCTCTGCAGACTTCTCAGTTCCTAAGTTCGGGGTTGCATTTTGAATAAGGATGGGTGTATCATCATCGTCAAGAGTGATTCTCGTAGTTTCGTGAAGGGTTCGCCCAGATCTTGTAGTAACTACATTCAACTGCTCAGGTCTATTCTGGTCGTGCCTAGGGTTTGACTCAGGTTGGCCTGCAAAGGTGCCTGCTAGGGGCTTTAATTGCGCAGCAATTTGTACTAGTTGAGCTTCTACTGCCTTTTGCTGAGCTTGTTGATTAGAGACCATAGTCTGTTGGGACTATAGCATCTGCCTTATCAAAGTCATCTCATCTGCTGGCTGGGAGGGGGTATTTTTCTGGGCAAGTTGTTGTTGCCCTTGCTGTGGTTGTTGCGGAGGTAGCGCTAACTGAGGCTGCTGCAACTGAGGGTGTAGTTGTGGGTGTAGAGGAGGATTGTTATACTGATAGTAGTTGGATGGATTTCTAGAGTAATTAGGTCTTGGGAAGTTGTTCCTGGGGTTCCCTTGATTTTGATTGAAGTTGCTTTGCGGCCTACGTCCTAGATGGCCCAGCCCGAATCTGGTGGAACGGGATTTCCCGCACCTGTGACACTACAGAAATGACATGGGAATAGTTTCTCGAAGTGTTTAGAGCAAAGTACATCTATACAGCCTATCTGAAGAAGAAGAAGAAGGTTGAGTTTTACAGTCTGCGATAAGGAAACATGACTGTGTCTAAATATGTTCAATGTTTCCTTTTACTGGAATGTTATTCCGTGGGCCTAACCAAAGATCGGAGGGCAACCATCTTTCTGGAGGGTTTCAACTATAATGTGGGGTGCCATCTTGTACCCCAACTACCGCTCACCTTTCAGAAAATGTTGCACAAAGCCCTAGATGTTGAGTCCTACCCTGGCTTTCAGTCTTCCAGACCAAGCAACAACAACAAAAAAGAAGAATTCTAGTGGGTTCCAAGGGCGTGATCGGTGCAAGAGGTGTTCTCGATTTCATCCTCCCGGGAAGTGCCCTGAGGGAAATGCACTGCCTCGTAGGGATGATCGACCTGCACCTACTTGTCATGAGTGTGGTCAAGTCAGTCATATTCGTCCTTTCTATCCCAAGTTCAACCGTGGGCAAGCCCCTGTCCAGCAGCCATGATGGAGCTTCCACTCGCGTGGAATTGTGTGCACCACTAAAAATCCTAAAGATGATAAGTCTTTAGGTTTAGCCTTGCTTATACTAAGTTAAAACTCCACCCACGTGTGCCAAGACACGTGGAAGTCTTATCACAGTATAGTTAAGGGTCGAATCCACAGGACAACGGTCTTGTTGGCAACAGCAAGATGGAAAATGTAAGAATTTCACTTAACTCCTTAATTGTTGATATTTAGTCCAAAGATTTGATTTGGTTGTTTTAAACTAAATGCAAGTAAAGTAAAAGCAAGAAAGTAAACATATGTTGTTAACAATGATAAGGAATCACTAGGATGTGATCGGTTTTCACCACCACTACGCATGGATCAAAACATGCAATCATAAAGGCATAACCTGCAATAAGAGTTAGATCAGTTAGTATCTTTGTATACTTAGCTTCCTTTCAGAGAACTAACTACGAGGAGTGTGGGAATGTTGTAACGCCATCCATCCTTATAGGAATGGTCACTTACTTTACAACATTCCCTCCACAAAGTGTGTTCCTCGACTTATCAAGGTTGTACTTTCATACGTCAACTGATTCCATTTCATAGTATGAAAGTGCAACGATGTAAGTGAGTTTACTTCACTTCTTGGACAACACTCCTAGATACCGAAACAGATGCATGGTGGATACATGCACCGAGAACCAACATACAATCGAGTTTCGAATCTAATAGTACAAACATAGACAATTCATACTAAAAGATAAAAGATAACACAAGTTGGTGATCAGGCAACAAGCATTCATTAAACGATTGATGTCGAACTGAGTAGAAAGTATATCTCTATTGCAAACTATGGATTACATTGCATGATATGAAACATGGGTAGCGGGGCTACTCCCCGCACCCTAGTGAAAAGAGACTACTCGCTCATGAAAAGGACAAAGAAGGAGGCGAGAAGAGAGAGAGAACGTCATCCCCACGAAGGAGAGAGGAAAGTCAACCCCTTAGAGAGAGAGAGAAGGACGATCTTCACACTTCGCAAGTTGCTCGATGATGGGGACTCCTCTTCCCACCTTCTTTGGTGATGAGAGAGAAGGTAGCTTTGGAATGGAGCATGGATCTCAGACCGGCAGCCTTTGGGCGGAGGATGGAGGATGGAATAGCTATGGAGTAGGAGAGGCAGCCTCTGGGCGTCTGAAACTTCATGTCTTTGGGAGGTCCCCTTAGGTCTTATTTATAGGCCTTAAGTGAAGTCCAAACGGTTTGGTAAATTTTGGGTCCAAACGGTCTTGGAAACCGTTTGGACCCTGAGACCGTTTGGACCCCGAGACCGTTTGGACGCCGAGACCGTTTGGACCCCGAGACCGTTTGGACTCCATGCGGGCTTGAGATCGTACGACTCCATGCGGTCTTGAGATCGTATGACTCCATGCGGTCTTGAGACCGTTTGGCTCCATGCGGTCTTGAGACCGTTTGGCTTCATGCAGTCTTGAGATCGTATGACTCCATGCGGTCTTGAGACCGTTTGGCTCCATGCGGTCTTGAGACCGTTTGTCTTCATGCGGTCTTGAGACCGGTTGACTCCATGCGGTCTTGAGATCATTTGGCTCCATGAGGTCTTGAGACCGTTTGGCTTCATGCGGTCTTGAGACCGGTTGGCTCCTGAGACCGGTTGGCTCCATGCGGTCTTGAGGTCGGTTGACTCCATGCGGTCTTGAGATTGTATGACTCCATGCGGTCTTGAGATCGTATGACTCCATGCGGTCTTGATATCGTTTGAGTCTTTTGTGATTTTTTTGTGTCTTTTTCTGTAAGAAAAAGGGAGAAAAGTTAATCTAGCAGTATGTTTGCAATAAAAGAGAATAGTTAGAGATTTTGTCTACTTTATCTGAGAAAGAGTGTGGAAAACTGAAGAATATTACTAAGATAACATCACAAAATTGGAGGTTATCAAGCCGCCTCAACGTCAGATCCTGCCTCTACGAGACAACAACAACAACCGCAACAATAACCAGCAACGACGTCGCCCGCCTGTGGAGAGGCAGAATGGAAGGGTCTTTTATTTGGATGTTGAGGAAGCTAGTGATGACAATAATGTGATTGAAGGTACTTTACATCTTAATATGTATCCTGTCAAGGCACTTTTTGATTCTGGATCGTCGAATACCTTCATATCTATATAGTTTGTTGCTATGCTAGACTTAGAATCTGAGTTCGTGGACCATGTATTAGATGTCAAAACCCATAGCGTTAGAATATATTCCTCTTATCATAAGCTTCCAACCTTAGACCTTTGCATCTCAGGGAAGATGTTTCCTTTCGACTTTATCTTACTCAAAATGTCAGTCTTTGACATTATCCTGGGTATGGATTGGCTGAAGAAGTATAAGGCAGTCCTTTTCTGTGAAGAGTCGAAGGTTAGTTTATTGCACCCTGAAGAAGGTAGATTGTGTGCTAAGGGCAAGAAACGAGATGAACGTCAAATCATCATTTCATCCATCAAAGACAAAAAAACTCATCTCGCAAGGGTGTAGGGCATTTCTTGCATCTATAGTTCTTGATACCACACCCCCTGCTCTCGATGATATAGAAGTGGTGAAGGATTTCCCTAATGTTTTTCCTAAAGAGTTGTCTGGGTTACCTCCAACTCGTGAAGTGGAATTTTCCATCGAACGCGCACTCGAGACTTCACCCATCTCGAAGCCGCCATACCACTTGGCACCTGCTGAACTCAGCGAGCTTAAGAAACAGCTTCAAGAACTCCTGGACATGGGTTTTATTTGCCCAAGTGTTTCACCTTGGGGAGCCCCCGTCTTGTTTGTAAAGAAGAAGGATGGGTCTATGCATATGTGCATGGACTACCGCATGCTTAATCAAGTCATGGTAAAGAATCGTTATCCACTACCTCGTATTGACGATCTCTTTGACCAACTCGAGGCTGCTACCATTTTCTCAAAAATGGACTTGCGAAGTGGCTATTATCAAATGCGGGTGAAGTATGAAGATATATCAAAGACAGCCTTCAAAAATAGGTATGGGCATTATGAATTCTTGGCCATGCCTTTTGGTTTGACCAATGCCCCATCTGCCTTCATGGACCTGATGAATCAGTGTTCCGTCCTTACCTTGATCGATTCGTCGTGGTTTTCATTGATGATGTCTTGATATATTTTGAGTCAGAAGAGAAGCATCACGAACATCTGAGACTGGTACTCAATACACTATGAGAAAATCAAATCTATGCTAAATTCTCAAAGTGTGAGTTCTGGATCAAAGAAGTCATGTTTTAGGTCATGTTATTTCTAGAGGACACATTGTTGTTGGCCCTGCAAAAGTCGAAGTTGTGACCAGATGGAAGGCTCCAAAGAATCCGTCTGAAATTCATAGTTTCCTCGGTCTAGAAGGTTACTACCAGAAGTTTATCAAGAACTTCTTTTTGAGCTAGCTCTTCCTATGATAAAGTTGACACGAAAAGAAGTCAAGTTTGTTTGGTCACCTAAATGTGAGGATAGTTTCTAGAAGTTGAAGAAGTGCTTGACATCCGCTCCTATGCTAGCATTACCTGTTGAAGGAAAACCCTATGTGATATACATGGATGCCTCCAAGCAAGGATTGGGATGTGTTCTGATGCAAGAAGGGAAAGTGATTGCCTATGCCTCCCTCTAGTTGAATCTAGATGAAGAGAACTGGCCTACACACGATTTAGAGCTAGCAGCCATTTTACATGCTCTAAAAATCTGGTGACACTACATCTATGGGGTTAAATTAAAGGTATTCACTTATCACAAAAGCTTAAAATACCTCTTGACACAAAAAGACTTGAACCTGAGGCAGTGTAGATGGATGGAATACCTCAAGGACTATGACTTTACCATCATTTATCATCTCGATAAAGCCAATGTAGTTGTTGATGCCTTGAGTTGAAAGAAAGTCAGAACATGTGCTGCTATAACTTGTTCCGTCTGGAAGAATCTTGAGTGTTTCTGGATGGCAATCCCAACCTGCAGAGATTTCAAATGAAGAAGCTAAATACAAGCTATGTGTTCACATGGCTAGCTTGTAAATCACTCCAAGTTGGATTTCGGATATTGTTGTTGCCCAGTTAGAAAGTCCCGAGTTGGAAGAAATGAAGACCTTAACCCTAAAACCACAATCTGAATTCTCCATTGGAGTTGATGGTGCACTCCATTTTTGTCAACAATTGTGGGTTCCTGAGGTCGGAGAGCTAGATAAGAAGATTCCAGTGAAGCTCATGGGTCCAAATACACTATACATCCTGGCACGACTAAGATGTACAAGGACTTACAACGCAATTTCTGGTGGAAGAATATGAAGAAGGATATAGCTCTATTTGTGTCTAGATGCTTGACTTGTCAACAAGTGAAGATAGAGCATCAACGACCTGGTGGTCTTCTCCATCCGCTTGAAATTCCAGAATGGAAGTGGGAGAAGATAGCGATGGACTTTGTCATTGGTTTTCCCAAAACTAGGAAAGGCTACGATGTTGTGTGGGTTGTGATTGATTGGCTCACTAAGTCTATCTACTTTTTGCCTTTCAAGTCCACTTACAAGGTTGAGGATATGGCACAATTATATCAGGAATGGATAGTTCATATGCATGGTGTACCTGAAGTGATAGTTTCTGACCATGATCCCAAGTTCACCTCTCGGTTGTGGAGTCAAATTCAAGAAGAAATGGGGACCGACCTGCGGTTCAACACTGTCTATCACCCACAAATCGATGGTCAGTCAGAAAGAACCGTGTAGATTCTGGAGGATCTGCTTCATGCTTGTGTGATGGATTGGGGAGGTGCATGGGATATATATATCTACCTTTGGCTGAGTTTGCATACAATAATAGTTACTAAGCTAGTATAGGGATGCCTCCGTACGAAGCCTTATACGAAAGACCTTGTCGTTCCCCGTTGCATTGGGATGATGTGGGTGAACGTGCTCTTTTGAAGACTGATAACATGCAAATGATCATAGAGAAGGTTCAGCTGATTAAGAAGCATATGAAAGCCGCTTAAGACCGACAGAAGATGTATGCTGACAAGCATAGGTCTGATGTGAGCTTCTTAGTAGGTGACCATGTGATTCTGAAGGTCAAGCCTATATGCTCGATTGCCCGATCCAAAGTCAAAGTCAAGCTTAGTCCTCATTATGTGGGACCTTTTGAGATCTTGGCTAAGATAGGGGATTGTTCATATCGTCTAGCTCTTCCGCCTACATATGACGAGATCCATAATGTCTTTCATGTCTCGATGCTGAGGAAGTATGTGAAAGATCCTTCTCATGTGATCACTATAGAACCTTTGGAGATTCATGAAAACCTAACCTATGAGGAGTTACCTGTAAAGATCCTAGACAGTCGGGTTAAACAATTGAAGAATAAGGAGATTGAGTTAGTGAAGGTGTTGTGGAAATACCATGGGTTAGAGGAATCCACTTGGGAGCTGAAAGATGAAATGCTCTGATCTCACCCTTCTCTGTTTGTCTGAGATTTTGGGGATGAAATCTTTTCTAATTAGTGGAGTGTTGTAATGAATTGAGTTTCAAATAATATTTACAATTTCCACCCCATACTTTGTGTTATCTCATTTGTTCCCTTTTCTTTGTCCTTAATATTGAATTTCTGGAAATTTAATGGTCTGGATAACATATACATGCCAACACAAGGGTTAGTGCACAAATTACCTCTATTAATATTTTTAGTAAGGTCAATGATGCAAATGTTCCCAAAAACAAAATAATTGTTGCATAAATAAGACTTTGTCAATGGATAATGTTATTATACAAATCTCATGTATAATGGGTGACAAATAATTAATGTTAAGGAATTAATAACCCCATTTATTTTTCTCTCTTTTTATGAGTGAATAAAATTATGAAACGTAATTAATAGAGTGGGGAAGGCCTCTTGGTTGGCCTATCTCGAAAATACAACAAGAAAAATTATCATAATGCCTCTTCACATTAATTTACTCAATTTATACACTAATATATATGTTTATGTGAAATAAATTTATTAGGGGCCTTATATTGGGTAAAATGAAAAATTAAATGCATAGCATCGTTCTAGGTGTTTTCATAAACCTATGGTTAAATTTTGAGGTCATTTTGACTTCGGTTGACCATTCAAATGGATTTTACAAGTTCACATATAGTATAACTATAGGATATCAATCGACTTGTATTAATTTCATTCATTTCATGTGTCACACACCCAGCCCCTATTGGATCTTGATCTAACGGATTGGTTGTCATATTCAACCTCCAGCCCATAGACTAAGATGACGCCTAGACCCCTCTACCTCGTTCTCTCTCTCCTCTCTACCATTTTGTGAGATTTAAGTCACATTGGCTTCGTCTCCTCAAGCCGCTCATTTTGATCCATGGCTTGTCTACTCCCGTGCACTGTGGTTGAAACACCCAAAGGTGTTGGCCGTGTCTTCTCACCCCCACCATCGTCCCGGTGCTTCAAGGTTCCTCACCTATAAATACCACCTAACACACCTCCGTCGGTCCCCTAGCAACTTCTCCCTAGCGCTAATTTGGCCCGAAGCTCCCTCGCTTAGCCCTGAAACCTCCACTTCCTCCCTACCTTGCGGCCCTCTTCTTGCCTCCTTGGTGATAGCAGCAGAAAAATTGAGCCTTCTGATGAGTTTGTCTCTCTTTCCTCTTTGTTTCGAGTACCTATACGTCTGATTTGGTCAAGAAATAAGGAAATGTCCAATCGGGCAAGCTTCTCATCCGCAGCCATGGCTCGCGTGAGAGGTACAAGAAGACTCGTAGATTTTATGGTTTTGCCCCCATGCACCCATCCCTTTCTTCTTTAACGTGAGGGGAATTTTGGTCATCTGCTCCCTCGCTGGCTATGAGGCCCACGTGACATTTTCTATTTTTCTGATTGGTCCAAATCGTTTAATTCGTAGAAAATTGATGATTTATCGGAAAAATGTGAATAAATACTTGTTGGAAAGATAATTTTGAGTAGAATTCGAATTTGGAGTTTTGATTACTGAATATTAGTTTTATTTCGATATTTAATGTGTGTACCATCTTAATCATATTAAATATTCTAAAAATGATAACTATTGCATCCTAAGTCTGATTTTGATAAATAAATATGTTTTCTTAACTAGAAAAATATTAGGAATCGATTGGTCAGGTTTTCAAGCCCAAAATTGATGGTTTATGTCGAAGGTCCAAATCTTGGACACTTTACACTTAATCCCTTTCAAATATCTAATACATGTAATGAACCTTGTACCTAGGGGTTAAAGAGACTTGGAATTAATATTTTGGTGGGAAAATAACATCTAGGGATCTAAGTCAGGTTTGTGCATTCTAACACCTCAGTTGGGCATCTGTTTAATCCAACCTAATTTCCATTTGAGGCATGAGCCATTTATTTGTTGAACCATGAATTGATTATTGAGAATTGAGCCCATATGCTTGTTACACTATATCTTGCTTATTTTGAATACTTTGATGATTATTGAGTCTTGGAACCCACTTGCAATGTTGCAAACATATTTTATCTATCATTTGATTATTTAAGCATGGTAATGATGTAAATGACTAGTTAACTAATGTATGTAGTGTGCATGAGTACAAACCACCCATAGGGCACTGCGGTTTTAGTCCTCCTGTCAAGCACTGGGGTTTTAGTCCCCCTGCCACTTTATATATATATATATATATATATATATATATATATATATATATATATATATATATATTAGTTTTGGGACATGCATTTTTCCCTCTCCTCTTGGTTGAGGTTGTTAGGTGCCTCAACCCTATATTGGTTTAATTTAGTCATAATGTATCATGCTTGTTCTTTACTTATTATTTTCTTGGAAGAAATCTAAATTGTTAACATGCCTCATACTCTTGACAAATCTTAGCATAGTGAATCTTTACTTTGCCATAAGTTACAAATGTACTTTTTCTTAGTCATGTTTTGACACATACTTTTATCTCTCTCTTGTTGGGTGACCCCCAACCACCCAGGACCAGGGCAAGGACTAGATCAAGGGGAAGGAGTACCAGGACAGGAATAGAGCGGCCATCATGACTAGGTTGCTATTGCTAGATCTTGTAGTTTGTTGTTCAGGCTATGTTATAAACTTTTGATATAAGCCATGTAATAGCATAGGCTTCTCATCTTTTTCTTCCGTTGCTACTATTGACAGTATTATATTTGCTACATGCTTATTTAAATGGAATTATTATGCATGCATCCTTCCTCATCAAATTTTTATGTAATTGAGGGATGTTTTGTATTTTCCGTTAAATTTTAGTGAGGGGGTGATCTCGCCTCCTTACTAAGATTATCATGGATGGTAATGTACAAACCTACAAAGGTTGATTGGTTGCATAGGGTTTCAAACAACTTCAAGGTGTTAACTATGACGAAACTTTTTCACCAATTGTCATGGTGAAATACACCAGGATCATGCTTGCCATTGCAGGTTATCATGACTATGGAAATTAGAAAATGGTACTTAAAATAGCATTCCTTAAAAGAATTTTTAGAGGATGTGTACACACAACCTGAAGGTTTCATCACTCAAAATGAATTCAGAAGAGTATGTAAACTACAAAGGTCAACCTATGAATTGAAGCAATCATCTTGGATTTGGAGTCTTTATTATAATGAGATAGTAAAATAGTTTGTCTTTATTCAAAATGAAGATGAGCTTGTTCTTACAAAAAGGTTAGTGGGATCATAATTATATTCCTAATATTATATGTTGATGACATACTATTGATGGGGAATGACATCCTAATCTACATTTGGTTAAAACATGTTTGGGAAATACATTCTCCATAAAGGACATAGGAGAATCATCCTATTGACCTAAAATCATGATCTAAGAGATAGATCTAGAAGGCATCTTGGTTTAAGTCAAAGTACTTACATTGACAAAGTGTTGAAGAAGTTCAGTGTGTAAGAGTGTAAGATAGAAAACTTACCCATGTATCATGTAATAAGTATCTCTACATCTCAATGTCCCAGTTATTCTAAAGAGAGGGCAGACATGAACAATATTTTGTATGTATTTGCAATTGGATCTATCATATATGCAATGTTATGTAGACATCTCGATGTCTTGTATGCTTTAAGCATGACGAGTAGGTACCAATGAGATCTAGGTGAAGGTCACCAAACTAATGTAAAGAATATCTTTAGGTACTTGTGAACAACTAAGGATCAATTCTTTATCTTTGGTGGTGTAGGAGAGTTGGTTGCAAAGAATTACATCGACGTAAGCTTCCAAAACGGTAGGACAATTACCAATCAAAATTAAGTTTTGTATTTTTCCTCAACGGGAGAACTCTGAGCTAGAAAAGTTCCAAGAAAGAGATAGTGGTTGATTCTACAATAGAGGTCAAGTACATTGTTGCCTCTAGTGTAGAAAATGAAGTTGTATGGATTAAGAATCATTACTGAATTACGAGTGGTTCCATACATTGATGATGTAGTAGAGCTATACTATGACAAAGATGGGACCATTTCATAGTGTAAGGAACCCACATCATATTAGTGTTCCAAGCATATACTATAGCGCGACCATCTCATACGAGAGATCATACAATGAGGATATGTGAAGATTTGCATAGTACCAACTAAAAGATATCTTGATGACCGTTAGAAGAAAGCACTTTCATAGTATAAACATGATGGTCATGTTAGATTACTTGGATTTAGATTCCTAATTGATTGTATCTAGTACAACTGGGAGATTGTTGGTAGTGTGCCCTGACAGCCAATCTTATGATGATTGTAATGCACAACTTTGTAATTGATTTGATTATTAATAAATGCAATTCAAATTATTATGTTTTCTTCAATATGATATCATGAATAAATATAATATTATCCTAAGAATGAATGACTCTATTGAGAGATATTATTGTATTTCCTATTTAAATGTATTTCTATTTAAGTTCTTTCTTTAATCTATAACATGGACCCATGTATAAAGTGTCCCACTTGGGTTTTCAGTTCGCTTCCTTATACAGCCTCATCCTATTTATAGGAGTGGGTTTTCTCTTTTATATATATAGAAAACACGGCCATTCCCACATCGTATCATAGCAGGATACCTAACCCTAATCTCCACCAGCATCCTTCTCTCTCTCTCTCTCCCTTTCCCTCTATTAGCCACTATCGCAGCATGCTCCAGCTTCACCGTTGTTGTTGATCACACCTAAGGGGATTTACTTCTCCTTATAGCCCTATCCTATTTTCTAACAAGAGGATCTAGGAACATGGGATACGGTCCTTCCAAGGTTCTTATGCCCTGAAAAATAGTTATTTGGAAAAACCATTCGGTAGATCTGGGATCATCCATGACTACCTATTCTAAGGCTCTGTCCACTCTATTATTGGTATGATTGGTATATCCAACATTTCACCCTACTTCTCCTTGGTAAATCATAAGTATTTGACACTTATTTTGGGTCTCTTTTGACCTTATTCTATCAGATTCTCCATTTCTACTCCTGATTTATTGTTGCCCCAACCTTTGACACGGCATGTTCCCTCCAGACATGTTGTGTCCCAAATAAAAAAATCATATGATCTACTGCTTCCCTGGCCTTTGACACATCGTGTCTTATTTTTGACACATTGTGTATCACACCGGTGAATCATCAAACACGTCGTGTCTTTTTCAGAAGACAACATGTTGTTGTTTGACACGTCGTATCTCTTTCCAGAAGACTATCTGATGTTGTCTGACATGTCGTGTCTTATTTTTGACATGTTGTGTCTCTTTCTAAAAGACTATCTACTATTGTCTGACACATTGTGTCCTTTTCTAGACACATTGTGTTGCTATTTTTAGAGACTCTTTGGATATCACTATTTCTCTATGGCTTCATCTTCCTTTGAGATCGTGGAGACGCATGCTAGATGTGTCACTTATGTCAAGTTCAATGGATCCAATTACATTTTTTAGGCACGATCCTTTCAAATTTATGCTCATTCTATGAGCAAGCTTAAGCATCTCACTGAACAACCTCCTCCTAAAGATGAAATGAATGACAAAAAAAAAGGTCGGGTATAAAAATGTGATTCTCAAGTCCTCACTTGGATTCTAAATAGTTTTGAATCACATGTATCCACCAATCTCCTATTTATTGATACTACCAAGGAAAGTGGGACCATATTGCTTAGATCTATTCCAGTAAGGGAAATGCCTCTCGTGTTTTTGAACTCTATAAATGCTTGCATTCTCTAAGACTTGAAGAAGGTACCTCATTTGCTTCACGTTTTGATACCTTCAAAGGTATTTGGGTAGAACTCACTATTTGTAGGAGTGAGTTTTCTCTTTTGTGAATATAAAAAACATGGCCATTCCCACAAACTCAATGAAATGTGATTTTAGGTTGAGGACCTAAATTTGATATTATGTGTATGCTAAGAGTATCATTCTTGTATAGATCCCTAGTCGTATTTATTCTAGAATTAAGGACAACGATAACACATTAGACTAGTATGTGTATTGATTGATGACTACATCTTATTAGTCATGATATTGGATATCAATCAAACTAAGAGGTACTTGTTATGAGCAAGTGTATTGGACATAACCACCTTGAGTATTATACATGGAAGCCATAAATGGTTGTCAGAATAATATCTCATGAGAAAGTGATGATTGTGGTCCTTACACCTGGAGTCACTGCAATAACCACATGTCATTTTATGTGATTTAACAACACTCATCATAACCTTGAATAAGGGTTGACATACAGTTAGTGCTTGGGTGCATTATAACACATGTTGAACATCGTGAGTGACGTAGATGGAATTTGTCCCTCCACTTGGAGTGATATCCCTACCACTAGATGAGTGAAGTATCAATGCATGGCCATTCTCGTGTGAGTCAACATGTGACATTGAGATCATATGTATCTCAAATAGTCTACTCTAGATCAATGAACAAAGATTGAGCATAAAGACGATGATGTTTCCCCACCCCAAATTCAATCAAATATCAGAGATAAAGGAATTATATGATCATTGTAACACTGATCATGATACTAGGTTGAAGTTGTTCTACAACTTATCCAATTGCTTGGTTAGTTATAAAGTCTTGTTAGATATCAATCATTATCTGTAAAATCATAATATAATTATAGATATCACTGCCAACTAATCCAGATCCTATAGGGTCACACACAAAGGATGTATAGGAAAGAGGAGTATAATAATAGACGTGTGATTAATTGGTTTCTAAAAGGTTTAGAAATTAAATTGAATCATTAATGGATTGACTAGAAGCCCATTTGGTGGACTAGAAAGTCATGTCTCCCTACGAGAGAAGTCAGTCGGACTATATGGTCCAATTGATTGACTACAATGAGATCTTCCCAATCAATCGACTAGCTAGCCCAGTCGACAGACAAGAGTAGATCAACCAATCCTTCGATTGGTTGGCCAAGTCGCCCGACTAGGATGGATAATCATATCGATCTAGAAGGTTCTGACCCACTCTAGTCAATCGGCTGGAGTGTCCAGTCACTCGAATGGATATTACAAGCAAGCTATTCTAAATCAACCCACCCAGGCTAGTCAATTGACTAAGATAATCCAACTGATCAACTGGCAGTTCCTAAGTTTGGTACTAAGAGGGGGTCGGGTCTTTTCTTTTCTCAAGATTTATTAAAAATTCTACTTTGTTACCTCTCCTATATAAAAGGACATGATGGACAGCATTTTTGTTACACTTTGAAGACACCTTTGGTCTAGACTTCATTACCCACACGGAGACATAGAGAGAAGTCAAGAATGTGCAACTAGCACATTACCAACTATGGAGTTGCCCTCATATGCTTAGATGATATAGAGACGTAAACGCCTCTACAACTATGTTGGGAGAATGTCATTGACTTCCTCCTCCATATATATTCTTGTGAGCGCCGCCTTCAGAACTATATGTGTTGAAGGTATACCTCACATGCCTTCCTTCTCAATATATTGTTGTTGACGAGATCTGCTTGTGGCGACATGGATTTAAACTTCATTGGTGATATGTTCTGAGAGCCAATCATATGATGGTAGTAATGGCACATCTTGTAATTAATTGATTATTAATAAAGGCAATTCTGATAATTATATTTGTTACAAATGAGATAATGAATAAATATAATATTTTCCTAAGAATGTAGACTCAACGACATGTGAATTCAGGTTCAGGACTTGAACGTGAGATCATGTGTATGTTAAGAGTATTCATTCTTGTCGTAGTCCCATATCAAAAATTGTTGTGGATATTAGGACAACTATAATACATTAAGACTAGTAAGTGTGATGATTGATGACTACATCTCATTAGTCATGAAATTGGATATCAAATCAAACACATAGGTACTTGTTATGTATAAGTGTACTGGATAGACCCACTCTGAATGTGATGCATGGAAGCTAATAATAGTGGTCAGAATCACATCTCAATGTGACAGTGGTGATTGTGGTTCTTAGACCTGAAGTTACTATAGTGATCACATGTCTTTTAGTGTGCTTCAACATTACTCAATGTGATCTTGAATAAGGATTTCTATAAAAGTAGTACTTAGGCTCCTTTTGACACATGTGGATCATTTTGAGTGAAGCAGGTGGAATTTATCCCTCCTATTGGGGCGATATCCTAGCCACATGATGAGTGAGACTATGAAATACATGGCCATACTCATGTGAGTCAATATATGGCAATGAGCTCAATTGTATCTCAAATGATCTACTATAGATCAAGAAACAAAGATTGTACATTAATAGGATGATGTTTCCATTTTTCGAATTTAATCTGGAGATTTGAGACAAAGGGATTATACAATCACTATAACATTAGTCGCAATATTAGGTTCAAGTTGTTCTCTAACTTGTCCAATTACTTGGATGGCAATGACGTCTTGTTAGATACCAATCATTGCTTGTGAGATCGTAATTTGATTATGCACATCACTACCACTGTAATATGGAGCCTATATGGTCATGCACATAGGATGCACTAGAATAGGAGTATAAATGTGAACATGACCAGAAATGTTCTAAGTTATATTAATTACTAAAATATTTAGGTAATCCACTAGAATAATATTAGAATATGATCCTAGATAATTAGTTAAAAGGTTTAAGTCAATATATTAGATTTAAACTATTGACATATGATAAGTCGACCAAGTAACCCCGAGCGATTAGTTAGAGTTTACATCTGGGTGACAAAAAATTAGTTAATCAATTAATGTGATTAATTTATCAATTAACTAATGATGTGATTGCAAAATATTTTAAGTGCTTGTTTGGTTGTCTACAACTATTCTACTTTAAACACAGTTGCAGCCTTTTATTTTCCATGATTTTGAAAATTTTCCTTTTCTCTCCTATTTAAAGGAGCATGACGACCAGATCACAAATATACTCTCTAGTACGTGAACCCTAGTCATCATCGTTACTGAGAGAGAGAGAGAGGAGGAGGAGAATAGCCACATACTAGCACATCACTAAGTGAGAGGCTTCTCCTTCCTACCAACTCAGGCAACATGACGAGGAGTTCTAGTCCATTTGTGTGGACTTCATACAGATGTAGGTGATAAGTGATTGTGTTTGGAGGACGTTGATGAAGTTTGTTTGTGTACGTGAGGAGCGACACACACCACCTCACAAGGAGGACTTTGTTAGACTTACTCCACGATAAGGGATACCTCGTGCATCCTCCTTCTGAATACATCGTTATCGATAAGATATGCTTGTACCAAACGTGGATTTTCCCAACATTTGTCGCTTCCACGATTCCTAACATGCACAACTATGTTGGGAGAATGTCATTGACTTCCTCCTACATCTACATTCTTGTGATCACCGTCTTCGGATCTACTATGTGTCAAAGGTATACCCCACATTCCTTCCTTTTTAATATATTATTGTTACTCTCATTGCGCCTATTTGATCCATGGTACCCTATGCATTGAATCTCACTAGTAACTGTATAATGTGAGTGTGATTATTAAGAATTAAAGTAGAAACAGAAGACGTGCAAAAGAGCAGCAAGTTGTTGTCGCTACAGAAAGAAGCATAAGATTTGTTCACAAAGAATGGAGAGAATCCATTATCACCCAATATTTGTGGTTAGCTTCACTTCGTCAACTAAAACCGATGTTAGAGGTGAAGAATACTGCCATTTTAATCATGTGACCAAATAGCATCAATTTTCTTTACAAATTGATATTGTCATTTTCGCCAATTTCAGTTCTTTACCATAATCGGTACTAGAGGTAAGTGATACCCAAGTATTTAACCCAACAATCAATTGTGAGTAGTGTTGTTTGTCGTTTAAAACTGATGATGCGAGTGGTAATGTTAATTTATTTAAAAGAAGAAAAAATTAATGTTCTCCTTAGCGTCGAGCTGAAAATGTACTAGTGTCTCTAAAGTCCCACTTGGTAGGACGGCAAAAACAAGAAATGAAAATAAAACAATTTATCTACCCTACTTTTCATTTTTTATGTTTGGCTCTGTGCAATTGAAACAGTCATTGGGAAGACCAAATCCACTACTTATTCAATCTACACAAATGACTAGCAAAACGAATTGCTTCCTGAGATGCATGTAAAATGCCATTTACATCAGTTTTTTATATGAAAAATGGGGTTGTTTATTGCTTTCCTTGTGTAGTATATGATTAGAATAGCCAGAGTACTATCGATTTCCTCTTGAATATGGACAATCCACCCTGTAACCCAACAGGGCATTCAGTACGCCTTTGATTGAATACTTGGACTAGAGAGATCTACTAATATTCAAAGAACAAATGATGGGTTGTTTCTTCAACTGTCAAACAAAGACCACAATAAGATTCTAGGTCGTAGCCCATGCATTGTCATCGGTGAGTAGTATCTTGTGAAGAAAGAATGTTCACATATGCACGTGAATGTAGTGTGGTATTTCATGGCTAAAGAATGTTCACATATGCACGTGAATGTAGTGTGGTATTTCATGGCTCCGTGCCCACCTATCCCCACCGAAGGTATTGATGAGGGGTATGAAGATGATTCAACACAAAACACGGGCTCATAATAGATATCCCCCCAATTGCAAAAACATCAATGCCTTCAGCGAGTAGAGGCAACCTAGAGATTAAATTAACTATAAGAAAAGTGTGACAAATTCATGGAACATGCCAATTACCCATTACAGTAAGGTCACCCAGGGTAGAATCTATAGGGTGACCAGCACTCATGATAAGAGATGGGTTCAACTCTTCTCATATCATGTTCCCTTTAGGTAGGTAGGGATCATTCCACTGAATAAGTGATTTTCCATCTATAGCAATGTATCTAACATGTGTAGCATCTCATTGTAGAATTTTAGAAGGTATGTATGTACCTTCTAGTAGGGAAATTCTATTATGAATAAGAATATCATTGTTGTTGGTCGACCAATCCTTTGAATTGTTGTAACCTTTGCCCTTTCCTTGATTTTTTTTAGTCTTGTCTTAATTATCTTAATACATTGACCACATCCAAATCTAACCCTTGATTATCATTTTGCCTTTGTTTGGAAAGCATCAACAATGTCACCATGTACATATCCAATACTTTATTTTTAATCTTGTCAAGGAGGTATGAATATGGCATTGGGTGAACTGAGAATTTAAAAAAAGGTGGCATACCTATAGTCAAGCTTATCGTAGCAATTTGATTTAGAATATTCCTATGTTGATTAGAAGTTGTTTTTAGTGTGTTTAGTTGACCAAACATGGAATTAACTAATTGTAGGTACCTGGAAGAGACTAAACTAAGAGAGAAGCTTCATTTCTCAAGCTTGTATTATCGGGTGTGAAATAAGTTAAAGGATACCACACTAGAGACGAAGTGAAAAGGCTAGTGAAATCTCCAAGAAGTTCCTCTTATACAATTCTACTGTTTAGAATTTCACGATTTGATATATTTGTATCCATTAATAATATTTGAGATTTATTTCCATGTTTTGTCTTTGTTAGAATTATAAAGTTGTGTATCTTGTATAATTAAGGTGTTGAGGGTACTCTCATGTTAATTGAGGAACTAGATATCGTCAAACTTTGTTTAGCTAATAGATTATTACATGTTCGTTAATTAAGACTATCTACAATTAGAGTTAAGACTTGTTTATTTGAAGGGAAAAAATGTAGTTAATTACCAAGTTGTCTATGTTTTTGTCAATTTTATGTATATGTTTGTCTTTTCCATTGAAGCCTTTGGTATTATCTTTCTGATGTCAGTATTTTTGTTGATAATAAGATCTTTTAAGTCCAGCTTTTCATACACATACCATTGATTGATCTTCATAATAACTTTTATTTATGAATATCATGCACAAGGGTGTTAAGAGTTTCATATGTTGATGAGAGTTTGGTGGGTCAACTTCATTCCACTACCTATGTCATTTTATTAAAACCTCTTACTTGGATGTGTCTACAGATAAACAACAAATTTAACTGGCACAATCACACCAGTATTCGAACCCATATAACTCGACCCAGACCCCATCCACATAATTTACATGGGTAGTCAAGCCAAAAAAATTGACTCGGAATTTTATATGGGTTGAATTCATGCCTAGGCAACCCGGGCCTAAAAATCCTAATACTAGGATTTTTTGCATATACGTGTATATATAACCAAATGTTTAAATATAATATGTGATTTATGTAAGAGACAATTCCCTATAAACTCTCCCAAGTTATATGTGATTTATGTAAGAGACAATTCCCTATAAACTCTCCCAAGTTACATTTGACCTAAGAGCGTTTAGTATGTCATAAAAATAAGACTAAAAGAACAATGTATTAGAATACATATAAGTTACATAGCACCAATTTCATATTTAACATGATTATAATATTCAACAACATGATCTAGCCTTATAGATTGGATCTGTACTACTTATGTTATACGTGTTTCAATAATGATCTAAATCAGACATTAGTAGAGCATTCACTGAAGTAAAATATATGTATTCTATTTAGTTGGAAGTTGCATGATGGGCATAAATGATTGGATGACTTTTAATTATAATCTCAAAACATGTAGGATATGACTCTGATTTTTAAACATATCTAATTTAGACAATATTATCACCATCCATTGCGTTTTGCGTACAAACATGTAAGTGCAGTAGATTTATGGATGATATATGTAGGATGCACGTAACAACTGATGCACATTTATACACGTATTCGAAACTCACAATATGTTTCATGCTTATGTATAAAAATATCTTCTTGTCAGCATGTTATCTGGGTAGGACTGAATCTGACCCGAAACCCAACTTTGTTACACAAGCCAAAAATGAGCCAGGTTTTTCAAACATCATCCAAACCTAGACCCAACCAACAACCCATTTAACAATGTGGGATTGGGCACGGGATTGACAAAACCTTGCATGACCCAACCGGGTGCTCATCACGAGACGTCAGTTTTTCTCATCTTACTTCATATGCCATTCGCCATAGGGTTATTACATTCATGATCTAAAGTTTGTGCTGGCTAGGAAGTCTGAGATTCAATCCATTCCATTGAAACTTATTATAAGATTTCGTTTCATCTATTATAGTGTGCATCATCATAGGCATCCACAAGTTCTCGGACGTTGGAGGGGGCGCTTTCAAGCATTCACACTTCATACCAACCCAATTTTCTCTTTACACCCGATTACTAAAAGCATCTCCTTGTCTAAATTGCAAGATCTTAGCTGTGGTTCACCCTCAGACGCGCAGTCTGGAAGTGAAACAATTGTGCAGCTCGCGAATAGACCATGGTACCTTTTGAAATGTCCCAAACAAGTATGTCACCTATACCAATTTTTGTAAGGGCTGAAATAAAGATATGCTGGAACAAGTTGAAGTTGGGGGATCCTTCGTTACTCGACAAATTCATAGCAAAGCTATTAGCTTGATCCAATAATACTTCGATAACTTCCATATCTCAGGCGTCTGCGTAATGTTACGTATAACCATAAAATTTCTATCTTTTTTTATATTCTTTGTATTACCTCCCAAATTCCACTCTTTTTGAGAAGTCATTAAAGTGCCAGTGAAGCAAAAGCATATGCAGATAGACCTGTCAAATTGGGTCAAAATCCACAGGCGCCCACGGATCGATCGACCCTTTTAAGTTGGGTTTGGGTGGCAAAATTTGCCACCGCTGAAAATCACCCATACCCATACCCACCCGTTTATTTAACGGGTTTCACGGGTGATCCGTGGGAACCCGCGGGTGACCCACTTAATTGAAGTAAATATATTTATATCCATAATATATGCATATACTTTTTAAAAGATGTTACTTGTTTCATACAAATCAAATCTTTACCTTTACCAACAATAATTGTATGCTCTTTATTTTGTGTTTGCAATAGACAATAACAAGTACTTGTAATGTTAGAAATGTCTGATGTTACATGATAAAATTATATATTGTTTTTGTGATATTTATCTATAAAAACCACATTAGTTTTCCTATTTTACATTGACATACAACAACTAACTGTCATTTTTTCTTTAAGTTTGCATAAATATATATCGACAACTAATCCAATGGTTTGACATCAAACATAGCATTTAGTTTCTTCCTTTGCACTATATTTGACATAAAAACAATAGTTACAAGATGTTTTAAATGTAGTTTTTAGTATTAGGGAAAGCAACTAGAAACTTATCATTTATTGGACACATTTTAAATGGCACCCGCGGGCAACCCGCTGGGTCGGGTTTGGGTGGACTTTTCTTCCACCCGTTTAGAAGTGTATCTTTTTGACCCGCACCCGCAACGACCCAACCCACCCACCCGTTTGACATGTTTATATGCAGAATTGCAAACCCAGTCCTAAACAAAAATGACAAAAGAGCACTACGGAGTTAAAAATGATTTTTTCGTTGGCGGGGTGGTAAGATGATGGAAGAGGCAAAAGAGCCTAAGGTGAACTCCCAGTCGCCAGCCTTCTTAGCTTATTAAGAACCGAAACTGGTTGTCCAATGTGCTCAAACTGAAATTCATGCCTCGTCTGTCACCTTGTTGCTTTCACTTAGATGTTCAATGTATGCTTCAGTTTTTCTTTTAGCTGACCTCTATTAAACATTAGATTCCACCTGGAAGGGAACATCACAATTTTGTTACCAGATAGCCACGGGTACTGTTCTTTCCACATACCTCCCTGACTATTGGTTGTTTTGGCATGTGTGTATGTCTATAACGCACCAAAACAACATTAAGTTAGCCACCGGGATTCTGATCTAGTAGCCAGATGAATCATACAATGTGTAGCATTTGCAAGCACCTCCCTACGGATACCAATAGCCTGGTTATTAAAAAAAGGTTCCCGATAGTCCCAACAAAATTTTGCGATATACTGCCGCCAACCCATTCACATGTTTATATATGACAGGTCATTACCGACTTGTAAAAACTCCCGAGAGGTCGGCACTTGCTCAGGTTATCATGCCTAATCACCATCATTTAGTTCATCCATAACTTCAGCAGCCGGTCCTTGCCGCCAGATGCAACCTTTTCTCCGTCTGGACTCCAATCCACAGCATATACCTGGCACAAGAAGAACGTTGTAATGTAAAGGAGGGATGTTAGGTAAATACAAGCCACCAACTTTATCCTTACCTCATCCGCGTGCCCAGGAAGGTCTTGTTTCAACTTGCGTGTCCGAATATCCCAAACCTGGAGAGATAGATGGTGCACGCAGTAAGAGAACAAGTATTTTAAAAATAAGATCAAGATTCTGTTTTTCAGCATATTAATCACAATAAAAGAAATCATAAGTCGTAAATTCAAGATACGGGACAAGATCATTTAGTACCTTCAGCGTAGAATCTTTGCTTCCACTCAAAAGAAGTCTACTGTCCGCAGACCAACTACATTCACATGTAAAATACTATTAGTTTGATAATGATAGTATTAGACACTAACAAGCTTTTTGTAGGTACATTCGTCATTCACAGAAAGCAGGAGATACATATGGCATTGTGCATTTCATATAAGGAGCCGCAGCACGACAAGTAAAATCCCTTTGGCTACTGCACGAATGACGAAATAATAGGATTTATCAGTGAATGAAGCGCTTCTTTTTGCTTTAGGCTTTTTAAGTTCCCCATAAATGTATGATTATTCCATATGCATCCAAAATGCATACACAGAATGCGCACAGACAAAAAGGGTCTATTTGGTCCAAGGACTCGGGACATTTTATTGATGACATTGGGCATCTTTGATCTAGAAAATACAAAGTACAGCTATCCAACAAATGAAACAAATTAGTCAGCGCAAAGCATACCAAATAGCAGGACGGATCCGTACAATTGAACATCATTTCTTATCCTTCATGATGATGCATCAGAATTGGTTAGCTCCACAAGAAACGAAAATTGAGATGACTCGAGTGCAAAGGCCATGGAACATAACATGGACAAATTTTGGCAAAATTTCGCCGAAACTTCAAACTTCAACCATAGGCGAGGTCGAATTCCAAATACTTCAGCCTCGTCCAAACTTCGGGGCGAGGTTTCACTGATGTCAGTGGAGTTGACTTTTTTGTGTATTTTCGTCTCAACTTCTCTGAAGTTGTCAAAGTTTCCTCGAAGTTGGCAAAGTTGAGACGGCCCAGAACATTAATCCTAATTAGTGCCCTAAAGGCCATACATCGCCTCCAACCCTCTTCGCAAACTTCTCATATCAACTCCTATGTTTGTTGTTGCCACTATTTCCTAGAGAGAGTGTTGTAACTACTATTTGATCGTATATTGTATAGAATACATATGGCGAACTGTATTTGTATATGTGTATTGCACATTTGACTCTTGCAAGAAAGACATTGTATTATCAACCTACCTAGGACTAGAGGGTCGTGAATGATGTTTTGTGTTAAATTAACATAAAGGTATAACATAATTAGAAGTTTTCAATCAAAGTTTCCTTCAAATTCGCGTCATTTTCTTCGAAAAAAAGGCATCGAAGTCTATCAAAGTTTACGTCTAAACTTCTTCAAAACTTCCGAAATTTCCACAAACTTTCACTTCCACACCTGGCGAAGTCGACACGAAGTCGAAGTCCTGCACCATGGCGAAGACATATCAAAGTTTTCAGACAAACTGATGCCTCATGCAATCAGGTGCACGTCGACTATCCGGCAAGGAGAGAAATGACTATCCGGCAAGGAGGGATATGAGGTCACACACCTAGATGCAACTTATGTAGTCTACAAAAGTCAGGAGAGAACCCTATTATGGAGAGAGAACGTAATCTAAAACATCCAGGAAAAGGAAACCTAGCATGAAATCTAAGTATCCAGAATCATAAATGGTAAATTGTGGCAGCTGGCGAAGACTGGAATTGACATGTGGTGAATAAGGATGTATATAATATACAAAGGAATGAGGAATATAAAAGAGATTTGACCACAAACAGGCCTACTACCACATATATCAAATGCACATCGGCCTTTCCCTGTGTTGATATACACTATAGTAAACGATGGTGCAAACAGTTAAAATGTCAACATATTGGTGAATCGTCAAAAAATTTGTTAACAAAACGTAATCCAGCCCACAAGTCTGAGCGGGGTTCCACTGGTCAACATCAAAATTACAGCAAGATTCCACCTATCACGCGACCTCTCATAAGATATCCTACTCCTCCCATACAGGAAGAGAGAACAAAAATATCACTACCTGTGGAACTGGGCACTATTGTAGGCTTGAGAGAAAGCAAGTGATACCAAGCAAAGGAAGTAAAAAGAGAACATATTTGAAAAACATGCAACTCAATTTATTGCATAATTAAACCACATGCCTTGCAAGGCATCCGCCATCAGGATAAACTTTTTACAAAGGTTAGACATACAAATCCATATAACATAATAACAATAGAACGTTTTTCGTTATCATTTGAATAGTATGCAACTTGTTATTATATAGGGACTTGTATTCGTATGAAGGTCAGGGTCCATATGTGTAAAGTTTGTAAAGTCACCTACATATAAGTATTCACACAACCTAACTGTTGAGCTTAGTCAAGGTTTCTTCTGAAGTAACATGATATCAAAGCAGAGGGGATTAAAACCCTAAACGGTCTTAGGGTGTGGTACTAAAAAACCACCTTGAGACTTTTGAGGCTTAAGTCTCGAGGTGAGGCTACCTCAGCTGCCTCTCGAGGCTTACGCCTCGATGTTCCGGACTGAGGCTTACGCCTCGAAATGTCTCAACCTCCCATCATGGCGTTGAGGCTCCGAATGAGGCACAAGCCTCAAATTTGGATGATAGGACATATGTTAACAGTCAATTTTTTTTATTTTGAGACTATTGCATACACTTGTATGATGATCTCACTATTATGAGTTGGTATCTCATTGTTTGCTACAAATTGATTTTCTTATATTGGTGGCTGTTATTAACATTGCTCTTGATCCCTATTTATCATTGTTAACTTAGGTAAATTTGGATGATAGGACATATGTTAACAGTCAATTTTTTTTATTTTGAGACTATTGCATACACTTGTATGATGATCTCACTATTATGAGTTGGTATCTCATTGTTTGCTACAAATTGATTTTCTTATATTGGTGGTCTCTGTTATTAACATTGCTCTTGATCCCTATTTATCATTGTTAACTTAGGTAAAGATGTATATTATCTCAATAGAAGCTTTCTATTCAGTTTTACATTGTTTCATACATACATATTTCTATTATATGTGTGAAACACCTGCTTCCCGGTCGATAGTACCATCGACAGGAGGTCGATGGTATCGAGATTATCACAGCTACCGGACAACAGTCAGTCGATACCATCGAGATTATCACAGCTACTGGACAGCAGTCCGTCGATGGTATCGACAGAAGGTAAGAGGTGGAAACCGACGATCTGCCTCTTGTGTATTTTTATTATATCATTTGTTTTATTGTTTTTCTAGGTTTTTCTCCTTTGTACCACCTTCTATCTTACCCTAATATATAAAAAGGAGTGAGACGGCTATTGCCCTCACACACAAGAGTTGCACCTTGCAGCCGCCAACGTTGTTCGTTTTCCTTCTCTCTCATTAACATGGTATCAGAGCAAGGTTTGCTCTAGGCCGCCGTCTCTCTCCACCGGTTGTTCCTCTCTTCCTCCTTATTCCTTCTTGCCAGTCGGATCTTCCCCTTCCTTCCTCCGGATCTTCTCACCGCGGCACCGACAGCAGTAGCTGCGGCTGAGCCGCCGCATGGCGTGCAGCCGTAATCCGCCGCTTTGAGGATCTTCGGGTAATCCAACGGCGATCTAAAATCTAAACCAGAGGACTAGTCTCTCTACAATTATTCTCCTAGTCACACATCCTCCATGTGTGATTAGGAAAATCATCGGGAAGCTCTGAATGCGTCAGTAACGCATTTCTCTTTGTTTCTTGGGTGACGTGTATCTCTCCGTCACCTCAATCTTCTTTGTGGCGTGTATCAATCCGTCACACAGTTCTGTTCTGTAATGGGGGATATCAAGACACCTATGATCTACAACGAGGTGTCACCTATCACCTCCATCAAGCTCGACGGGAAGAATTTTCTTCTATGGATGAATGTCGTCCACACTGTCCTGGAGTCTCGTGACAAGGCGGGACATGTTGACTCAGGTCCTCTGACCTCTACTGACAAAGGATATGCTGAATGGAAGCGTCATGATAGTCTGGTGAAGACTTGGTTGTGGAACAGCATGGAACCTACTATTGCGGCAAGGTTCATGTTCTATTCAACAGCTAAGGAGATATCAGACGCAGTGAAGTAGCATTATTCTCAAGAAAAAAATGCGCTTCGCCAATTCATGATCTATGATCATTTGTTTGCTGAGAGGCAGGGTGACAAATCTCTTGAGGAGTACTTTGGAGCTATTCAGGCACTTGCTCAAGAGCTGAGCTATTATCATCCAGTGACCGTCGCTGAAAAGATCAAGGACAGGGACGATCTAGTTACGGCTAAATTTTTATCCGGGCTTAACCCTTCGTGCGGATCCGCCCAGAGTGTCATTTTGACTTCTGATAAATTACCCGGTTTTGTGGAAACCTATTCAAGAATACAACAATCTATCTTTGAGTCTGCTACTCCTGATCCTGTTATATCTTCTGGGGAGTCTCACGCATCCGTAGCTGCTGCGGTACGAGGGGGACGAACTGGTATGGGCAGAGGACGTGGGACACGTCCTAAGTGCACTTTTTGTGACAAATTGGGACATACAGTGGAGAAGTGATGGAAGAAACATGGGAGACCTGCTGCACCACCTGTAGGGACAGCTCATTATGTCACTACTACAGATTCCTCTTCTTCTGTTGTGGGAACTACTTCTGGAACCGGTATCACTCTTACTCAAGAGGAGTATGATCGGTTTATTCAAGCTACACAACACATGAGTATGGGATCATCATCATCGTCGTCAGCAAACCTGGCATCTACTGCGGGTAATCAGGCTACATCTCTCATAGCTTCTGGCTCTACTTCATCTTGGGTGGTTGATTCTGGCGCGTCACAGCACATGACTGGTATGAGGAGATTGTTCCACTCTATTGACTCGTATATCCCTCACAAATCTGTTACACTGACAGATGGTTCAGTGAGGAGAGTGTTAGCTAGTGGATCTGTCCCTCTAACACCCAAGATTGATCTCAAATCTGTACACTTTGTGCCTGAATTTCCTTTTAATCTTCTTTCTGTTGCAAAACTGATTGACACTGTAAAATGTACAGTAACTTTTGGTCCTTGTTTTGTATTGCAGGATCTCAAGAGTATGAGGACGATTGGTGGGGGACCTAGGAAAGGTGATCTCTACCTTTTCCATGGTGACAGTCTGCCTCACCAAGTATCTGCTCCTGCTCCATCCGTCTTGTTGAGTGGTTCCCCCTTACTATGGCATTACAGATATGGACATCCTTCCTTAGAGAGCTTGCGCAAGTTGGAACCAGAGTTGTCTCAAGTGTCATCTTTAGAGTGTCAGTCGTGTCAGTTGGGAAAGCATCATAGGTTATCTTATCCCAGTCGTATTAATAAACGGGCTTCTTGTCCTTTTGAGTTAGTCCATAGTGATGTGTGGGGTCCTGTCAAAGACCAGAGTTATAATGGTTTTTGTTACTTTATTTCCTTTGTAGATGATTTTTCTCGAATGACATGGATATCTCTTCTTAAAAGTCGAGAGTCTATACTATCTATTGTGAAACATTTCCACACTGAAATAAAAGTCCAGTTTGACTGCAATATAAAAATTCTTCAATCTGATAATGCTTTAGAGTATGTCTAAAAGGCTATGTCTTATTTTAGCAGCTCTGTAGGTATGATCAATCGCACATCGTGTCCTTACACCCCTCAGCAGAATGGGGTGGCTGAGCGAAAAAATCGACATCTTCTTGATATTGCTCGATCTATTATGTTTCAATCCAATGTACCTAAGAAATTCTGGTCTGAAGCTCTTTTAACTGCTTGTTTCTTAATTAATAGACAACCATCCTCCGTTCTTAAAGGACAGACTCCCTTCTCTGTGTTGCGACCCATGGACCAACCTTTTTCTCTTCCCCTTAGAGTGTTTGGTCATGTTGACCCTAAAGCAGACAAGCTTTCTCCTAGGTCTGTTAAAACCTTGTTCCTTGGTTACTCTAGTACTAGCAAAGGATACAAGTGTTACTGTCCCAGTCTTCGTCGGATGCTTGTATCTAGGGATGTTATCTTCCATGAGACCACTCCATATTTCTCTGATGCTATAAGGGGGAGCAATTGAGAGAGGGAGTGCCACCAGTTTTGCAGAGTGAGGGAGAGCCACCCATCATTCCTGATTATACTTTTATTCCGGATGAGCAAGCAACAGACAGGCCTGTTATTGAGCATTACCCACATGTTTATAGTAGGCGAGGCAGACCAGAACCAGAAATGGTAGCGACACCAGTCTCTGAGCCTTCATCTTCGTCTTCTACTCATGGGATTCCTGCAGAAGCATCAGATCTTGACCTTCCTATTGTTGTTAGGAAAGGTACTCGTTCTTGTACTATTAGACATCCTATTACAAATGTGTGTTGTCAGTCCCACTTATCTAAGCAGGCTCGCGCATTTGCTATTGGGATTGATTATGTTGATATACCAAGGAATCACTATGATGCTATGAAGGACAGTGGCTGGAAACAGGCAATGCAGATTGAAATGTCGGCTCTTTTGCATAATGACACATGGGATCTTGTTGAATTACCTATAGGGAAGAAAGTTGTGGGTTGTAGATGGGTTTTCACCATCAAACATAATCTGGATGGCTCTGTTGAGAGGTTGAAGGCCAGATTGGTGGCAAAAGGCTACACACAGACCTATGGAGTTGATTTCTTTGAGACTTTTTCTCCAGTAGCTCGTCTAAATTCTGTGCGAATTATTATTTCTTTGACTACTACTTTTGATTGGCCCCTATTTCAGCTTGATGTTAAGAATGTCTTTCTACATGGTGACCTCCAGGAAGAGGTATATATGGAGCAACCTCCTGGGTTTGTTGCTCAAGGGGAGTGTCAGAAGGTCTGTAAATTGAAGAAAGCCATATATGGTTTGAAACAGTCTCCTCGAGCGTGGTTTGACAAGTTCAGTGAGGTTGTACTCCAGATGGGCTTTTCTCGCTCTATGACTGATCACTCTTTATTCTACTCTAGCTCTTCATGTGGTTCTATCATTATGGTAGTATATGTTGATGACATAGTAATTACTGGAAGTGATTCTGCAGGCATATCTCGTATGAAGGAAGGGTTGCAGAGACACTTCCAAACGAAGGATCTGGGTAAAGTGAGATATTTTCTGGGCATTGAGGTGCTTCGATCTCATGCAGGTGTCAAACTATCTCAGAGAAAATATGTGTTGGACTTACTACAGGAGACAGGCATGACTGGATCTAAACCGGTATCTACTCCTATGGATTATCACACCAAAGAGACGGTTGATGATGTTGAGTACTCAGATCCAGGATATTACAGGAGAATAGTTGGCAAGCTAATGAATCTGACTGTTATACGACCTGACATTTCTTTTGCTGTGGGAGTTGTGAGTCAACATATGCACTCACCACGACAGTCATACTGGACAGCAGTTTGCCGGATTCTGAGATATCTGAAGAGTGCTCCGGGTAAAGGGATTACATATTCCAAACCCAAAGTGCCTCCATCTACTTTAACTCTCACTGGGTACTCCGATGCAGATTGGGCTGGTGATCATATTGATAGGAGATCTACATCAGGCTATTGTACTTTTCTAGGTGACCATTTGATTACTTGGAAAAGCAAAAAGCAGAATGTGGTAGCCAGATCCAGCACTGAGGCTGAATACCGTGCTATGGCCCATGCATGTTGTGAACTACAATGGGTCAAATCCGTTCTCTCTGAGTTAAAAATCACTATTATGCCTTCTATGGAGCTCAAGTGTGACAACCAGTCTGCTATACACATTGCCAGGAATCCTATCTTTCATGAGCGTACAAAGCATATAGAAGTTGATTGTCATTTTATTCGTGATCAAATCAAAGATGGTACTATTGTGACGCCATATGTCAAGTCTGAAGATCAACTGGCGGATATCTTGACAAAGTCTTTGGGTCCGACAGCTTTTTAGAAATTATGTGGCAAGCTGGGCATACACGATGTGTACTCTCCAGCTTGAGGGGGAGTGTGAAACACCTGCTTCCCGGTCGATACCATCGACAGGAGGTCGATGGTATCGAGATTATCACAGCTACCGGACAACAGTCAGTCGATACCATCGAGATTATCACAGCTACTGGACAACAGTCCGTCGATACCATCGGCATCCATGTCGATGGTATCGACAGAAGGTCAGAGGCGGAAACCGACGATCTGCCTCTTGTGTCTATTTTTATTATATCATTTGTTTTATTGTTTTTCTAGGTTTTTCTCCTTTGTACCACCTTGTATCTTATAAGGATCCATGTCATAGAAAGAGTGACAAAGTTTTTATAGGCTGGCTGTCAACCTACCACCAACCCTCCTCCTTTACCCGGGCTTGGGACCGGCTACATTTACACACAAAAAATGAAAACATAGGCGGAGTTTTATGCGATCAGAAGATCCCTCTCAGGTTAAAAAGTAAGTTTTATAGAACAACTATACGACCAGCCATGCTCTATGGGAGTGAATGTTGGGCGGTGAAGAAACAAGGTCTCAACAAGATGAACGTGGCTGAAATGCGTATGCTGAGATGGATGTGTGGGAAGACAAGAAAAGATCGTTTGAGAAATGACTATATCAGGAATAAAGTGGGGGTGGCGAGCATTGAGGACAAGTTGCGTGAGGGCCGACTCAGATGGTACGGACATGTGCAACGCAGACCTACTAGTGCGCCTATACGAAGCAATGCTATTGAGCCAAACACTATAAATAGAAGAAGAGGAAGGCCTAAATTAACATGGGATGAGCTTATAAAGAGAGATTTTGAATCTCTACATCTCAATCAGAATATGACCCATGATAGAGCTGAATGGAAACGAAGGATCCATGTAGCCGACCCCAACATAGTTGGGATTGAGGCTTAGATGATGATGATGATGATGTACCACCTTGTATCTTACCCTAATATATAAAAAGGAGTGAGACGGCTATTGCCCTCACACACAAGAGCTGCACCTTGCAGCCGCCAACGTTGTTCGTCTTCCTTCTCTCTCGTTAACAATATGCATACACACATTCATAGATACATACATATATATACACATCTATAATACATATATATAACATAGATATTAATATGTATATATAATTATACAATTATATTTATGGACACCGCGTACATGTTTGAGGCTTACGCCTCAACTTGTTGAAAGAAAAGCAACTTGTTATGTCTCACACTTTAAAATTTTGGTCCAGGGATATCACCTAATTGCCCATGTTTCTGCAGTGCTATAGTACAGCATCGTAGCCGCACAACCACAAAATCAACAACTACTCTCATTCCAGGAGGTTCTAGTCATTGCATGTTGTTGGGTGGATCTTCCTCAACCCTAGCATCCACAAAGAGGTGTTTTAGCCGCCCATACCTTTATATGGCCCTCCTTCATCACCCCTTTTATCTGATGTGTACAACACAAGGTTGTCAGAACTGAACATGTGAGTGAACCGTCAAGGCCTCCGGTTCTATGTTCGCTAGTTCAACCGATGACGCCAACATGACATCATAAATAACTAATACATATAAAAAAATTGCAAAGTCAACATATGAAAGAGATATAAGAAAATTACATTGATATGATCAAGTGCACAATTACAAACATTAATCAAACTAATCATAGAATTCAATCACTCAAAGATTCAAATCAAAATGAACTAATCAAGACTAATGATTCAACAAGTCTCGAGAACAAACAAAGTCACAAAACAAATTTTAGATGAACACAACTTGACAAAATGGATGAGGTATCAACAAGTGAACTTCAACCATACTGTCAGAGTACAAAAAGGATGAAATGTGTATAGGGGATAACAGAAAACAGTAGGGGAGGGGGACGTACAGGGGCCTAGAGAGAGAAGAAGAAGAGTAGAGGAAGAGGAAAAGAGGAAGATGAGGAAGAAGTGGGACAAGAGAGCAAAGAGAGAGAGGTGTCAGTTTGAGTAGCCCTACTAGATAGCAGCAAAAAAGGATGGGGGACGAGCAGTAGCTAGAACTAGAAGAAGAGTGGAGGAAGAAAAGGGGGAGGAAGAGGAAGAGGAAGAGGAAGAGGAAGAGGGAAAGGAAGAAGAAGAGGAGCTCACCTAGAGGCAGCATGCAGGAGGCTACGACAAAGAGAAACAATGCTGCCAACAACAAGACCGGTGGCAACACAACAACTCTGGCGGCAAAAGCAACTCTAGCGTCGACTTCCAGCGGGCTACGGCGGCCTTCGAACAGCGAGGAACTTCCTTGCTTGATGACAAGCTTCAACTGTAGAGTGTGGAGACTTGGGCTAATCGGAAGAGGGTGTGCATGGTTCAGGGGTTTTTCTCCCCCTCTCTGACTTTAGCTACATGTGCCTTCTCCCCCTCTCTGACTTTAGCTACATGTGCCCTCACGTGGCCACTTGTTTGGCTGGGTGAAAGAACTGGCCGGTTGGGCTAAATCCGCACTGGTTCGCCAATTCAACTGTTTGATTACGATTAGTTGTCTTTATTGGCTTTATGAGAGGACCGATCTAATAGAGGAACCGGTTCCATGTTCAACTGGTTGAACCCGCCAGTTCAGTTTGGTTCTGATAACTAGGGTAACAAAGGTGTTGTTGCTCCTTTTGCAGCCCAAAATATATATATATCCTCAAGGGGTGCGCGCCCTTGACCCTTATATCATTATCCTTTGAGATTGTCAACCCCATTGGCACCAAGCTAAGAAGTCATTTGTCTCTACTTCCTGGAAAGGTTGATTGCGAGTTCTGGAGCAGTGTTGCTTAGAGAGAGCCTGTTTGAGTGGGGTTTTTAGTGTGGCTTCATCCAGTTGCTATTTTCTATTGTCCAGCAACTTCCAAGGGTTCTCAATCTCATCTTCTTTCTCCCTACATCATTGTTCAAATGGATGGAAAGGAAAGTGTACGACAACTTTTATTGTTCATAACCACATTATCACCACATGGAAACTTAGCGAGAAGAACTACAATCAATGAAGTTGTACCCATACAATTTAAATGAAGGGTCAAGGAAGCATAAACATCTGACTACTAAACCACCAAAAAATCCTAATGTGTTGTGGAATAACATAATGCAAAACTACCATGTTGTGGAATAACATGAAATGGTATATAGCGAAACCAACCACTTTGAGAAATGGAAACAACATGATGCAAATCTACCAAGTTTGTTGTGAAATAGCATGGAATGACATATAGCCAATGTATTAGAAAGCGGGAAGCGGGAGGCGTGCGGACGGCACCCTGTAACCGATTAAGCGGTAGGCGGGCGATTAAGCATGCGATTTTTGAAAAAGCGGGTGTCTAAATTTATATATTTTTATACAAAATTACATGTATGCGTATATAAAAAATATATTTATAAGGAACTTCTATACGTATCTAATCAGCAAATCAGTAATTAACTAAGTATTCATCAATACTTACTATTAATCAGCATCTCTAATCACTAAAATCAGCAAGCAGATCAGTAATTGTATATAACAAACTATGAATTATTGAATTAAAGTAATCACTAAAGTAATACTAACCAGCAGTACCAATCATTAATCACTGAAAGCAGCAAGGAAATCAGTAAAACTAATCATGCATTACTAGTATAATAGAGCAATAGGATATTTACTTAGATGCATTACAGCAGTACCCAATTATTACAGCTTACACACAAAGTATGCATTCTAAATTAGGACTAGCTATATCATAGAACATTTAATGTATACAAGTTTCGTATATTATAGTCAACACTACTTAGCTATGTAATTAATTAACGTTAGATGCTTACATTAGGATTTTTAAACAAAAGCGGGAAAAAAGCGGGCAAAAAGCGGGAAAAAGCGGGTGAGGCGGGCAAAAAGCGGGCGATTTTGTTCAAAATGATTAAGCGGGCGATTAATGGCAAAATTAAGCGGTTGGGGGTCATGGGCGCTTAAGCGGCCCGCCTGGCCATTTTTTATTTCACTGCATATAGCATAACCAACCACATTGAGATTTGTAAGATAGTAGAATCATCTTCGATTTATGTATTCAAGCAACATCTCTCGCGCGTGCTATATAGCAGTGGAGCTATTTGACCCGACAAGACCCGAAAATGTGCAATTTGGTCCAATTATAATATTTTTTATTAGTGAGCATTTTTGTTTGTATGAGACCCGATTACCCCCAACCCGACCCAAAATGACCCAAAATCAATTTTTGTGAAGATTTGATCATAACTTCCAATTTCAAGACATCTAAACACCTCGACCTGAAATCAACCCGATAGGACCCGATTACCACTGCAACAGGGAGATACTTCTCCATTAGTAGAACATAGTCATCTTAGCCATGCGTGTGTAGAAAAGATAAAGGCCTCAGTCTCAGGTTTGTGCAACCTGGAGTACCTACAATGCGAATCAGTGTTTTAAAAAGTGGTATGTGTTATGTGTTTAGAAAGGTCACCTTGTAGGGTATATGCGGGAGTATATGCGGAAGTATATGCGGTTTTGAATTTTTTTAATAATTATTATATGTATATATATACATATATATTAATCATGAATTTATCATATTCAATTTGTACAATAGTATCTAAATAGAACAATTACAAGAATAATGCAATCATGCATATATGCAATCATCACAACTTAAATAAATGCAAACATGCACTATGATCTAAATCTAAACAAACATAGATGTATATAAATGTAAAAAAGAAGAAATGAGAATGTCTATTTGAAAAGCGGGGTTTAATCGACCTTGTATGCGGTCGTGAAACCGATTATGCATACTTGTTGAGGCGGACGCCTGGGCGTCGCCTAGTCGCCGACTAGTCGAGCAGGCGTCCAGGGTGGTCCCGCCCAGCTATCCGCTTAGATCCAGCAATAGATTTTGCGTCCGCCTGGGCCGCCCGGGCGGCTAGTCGGCCGCCTAGCCCGCCTGGTCGACCCCAGAGACAATTGGGCGGCCGCTTAGTTGTATTGTCGGGCCCATGCAAATTTTTTTTTACTTAAACCAAAACCCAACAGTGCCTTTTCAACTTCCGATCCCCCGCTACGTTCTGTTTCACGCATCGTCGCATCCGCACGGAAGCAGACGCACGCAGCGCCGTCCGCCGGCCTCCTCCCTTCCTCTCCGGCCGGCCGACCACCTTCCTTCTTCTTCGGCGGCCATTCAAGGAGGAGGAACAGAAGTCTCCTCTTGCTACTACCCCTCGTCTCATCTTCCACAAGCGAGCATCCTCTGCTTCTCCCTGTTCTACGTCTACGTATAACACTCTTACGTGTACGTTTTCGTCAACAACGAATCGCCGTAATGGACGGAGATGATGATCCTGTGGTACCTGTTGGAGAGTTTCTACCACGCTTCATCGACTTGGTGAATGATGATTCAAGAAAGGCAAAATCCAAAGACCCCGGGTGAAATATGGCTTTTGGCCTAATCCAGCCGACAAGAACAAGTTACAATGCGGATTTTGTGGGCACGTCAGCAATGGTGGGATCAACAGACTCAAGCAACACATTATTGGCGGGTTTTCTGATATTGTTAAATGTTCTAGAACTACTGAAGCAATCTGTAATGAATTGAAGGAGTACAGAGAACGTACCAAGAAGCGCAAAGTTGATACAAATTTTAATGATAATGTTGTTAATCTGGATGGTGATGATGTAAATCCATCGGCTCCGACTGCAGACAACACTGCTGCAAATGCCAATCCGATCGGCATTTCAGGCCTTGGTTTCAAAGTCAAGGGTTCTCTTGATGATTTTTTTTTGTCCTAGCCCTGCAGATGTCGTAGCCCAAAGGAAAGCAGGTGGCAAAGTACAGAAGACAATAGAATCTGCCTACAAAAAAGAGGCGTTGCAGGTGGCCCATGATAGCATAGCTACTTGGTTCTACGAAGCAGGTATACCTTTTAATGCTGTTAATCGTACTTCCTTTGAAGTCATGTTAGAAGCAGTGGGTCAGTATGGTAGAGGATTGCTTCCCCCTTCTTACCATCAAATCAGGTTGACACTCTTGGAAAGGCAGTATCAGCAGACAAAAGAACTAGAGAGAGAGCATGAGAAACACTGGAAAATGTTTGGTTGTACTCTCATGTCTGATGGTTGGTCTGATAGGAGACAAAGAGGGCTGATTAATTTTCTTGCTAACACTCCTGAAGGTTCATTTTATTTGTACTCCATTGATGCTACTTCTGCAACTCATACATCTGAATACATGTTTACAGTACTTGATGAGGCGATAGGTAAAATTGGGGCTGAAAATGTGGTTCAAGTCATTACAGACAATGCCACTAATTATGTAAGTGCAGGTAAGAAGTTGATGAATAAGCACAAACATTTGTTTTGGACCCCATGTGTTGCGCACTGTGTAGATTTGATGCTTGAAGACATTGGGAAGATGAAGAAGTTTGCCCCAATAATCACAAAGGCAAGGAAGGTGACTGCTTACATTTACCAGCATACACGCCTCCATGATGCATTTATCAAGAAAAGCAAAGGGAATACAGAGATCATGCGTCCTGGTACAACCTGTTTTGCTACTTCATTTTTGACTCTTCAAAGTATGCTTGGCCACAGAGAGACATTGTTTGCTTTGTTCAATTCTACTGCATGGGAGCAAAGCAGTTGGGCGAAGACCACTCAAGGGAAAAAAGTGTCAGCTATTGTACATTCCAGACAATTTTGGAACCGTGTACAAGACTTACTTAGGGCTTCTCAACCACGAATGCAGATTTTGAGGCTTGTAGATGCTGATGAGAAGCCTCCTATGGGATACATTGCAGCTAGTATTGAGAAGGGAAAAGAAGAAATCATGTTGAATTTTTCCAATAGAGAAAGAGAGTACAAGCCTATCATTGACATAGTGGAGAAGAGATGGGCATTTCAGATGAGCCGCCCCCTATACGGTGCAGGGTTCTTGTTAAATCCATCTTTGTACTATGAAGCTAGACTTCAGCAGGATCCAAACCTTGGGAGTTACGATTCTGACTTTGTTGACTGTCTTGAGAAGATGGTTGATGGCACCCCACAACAAGACAAAGTGTCTACTGAGATGGATTGGTACAAGGAGAGTCGTGGGATGTTTGGCAAAGACATTGCCATTCGCCATAGGACAGTGAAAACACCAAGTTAGTTATATACTCTATTATTTATATTATTATAATCGTGTACTTGAGCTTTAGTTTGTTACTGATTATATTGTATTTTCTTATAGTTGCTTGGTGGGATTCCTATGGGGGGCAAACACCATCACTTCAAAAGCTTGCTAAGCGTATCCTTGGCTTGTGTTGTACCTCTTCTACTGCGGAGAGGGCATGGAGTACATTTGACTTTGTAAGAAGAATAAAGAATTAACTAATTTATAAATGTATACTTCATCATGTTCAAATGACTCACAGAGGTATATTCTTTTGTAGATTCACACAAAGAGGAGGAACAGGCTAGAGCTTAAGAGAATGGACAAAACTTGTCTATATTCAGTATAATAGACAACTTCATGAAAGGTTCAAGAGTAGACGGATTCAGAACCTAGAGAAGAGCTACGACCCTATAGCTCTAGATGAATTAAACTGGAGTAGTGAATGGATGACAGATGTGCCAGAAGATCCCATTGTTGCTGAAGGTGTTACTTTGAGCCAAGTAGATGGTGCAATGGGTGCTACCGAATATCAAGCTAGGCCTAGCAGGCCTAGAAGATCAACCAACAGAGCTCCAATGGAACTTAGTGATGATGATATTCAGGAAGAGGATGAAGAAATAGCTGATGATGCAGGACTAGATGATGATGAAGTTGGTAATGGAGAGGAGGATGCAGAGGACAATGATGAAGATCCGTTTGAGTTTTAAAATCAGTTTTATATTTGTTTAGACTTTTCAAAGAAGAGACATTTTCATTTAGTATTACATAGGTTGATTGAACTTGCTTGGAAGTTGGAACTATGGAATATTGGAATGTTTTGCAACTTTTATTATTCATCTTCAGCAATGAACTGCGTGTTATGTATTTTTTTCTTATATTTCAATTCACTGTTGCAGGCTTGCGGCGATCAGTTTGAGGTATAGAATGTCTCAATTCTCAAATATTTACTGTTTTGTTGTCATTTTAGTAAATATATGAAGGATGGATAAGTTTTACATACATATACGTATAGTTATATACATAACATAGTATATAAATAATATATATAGGTATATATTTATATATGTATACATTTTATGGGGTTAAAAAAGCCACCGCCTGGGCGTTCAGGTGAGGGGGGGCACCGCCTGGCCGCCTCAAAAACTATGCGATTATGCGGCCTGGTCCGATTTTGGGAGGGATTTCCAATATGCAGTTCGGTAGGTGGTTTGAACCTTGTGTGCGGCCGCATAAGCGGCCGCACGGAGCGATTTTTAAAACACTGATGTGAATTATGTCAACTAGAGAACCATACCATGTATATCTTTAGATCTAGGGTAAGTCAAGTATAGAGTTTGTTTTTAGTTCATTCACTCTGATATATGGGGCCCAAGACGTGTTACTTCCAAACTTGGTTGTAGGCATGGTTTAAAATTTCAATTTCAACGCCATTTCCCATGGCTACGAAATTGAAATTTACAGAAAAATCAATGGAATTTCGACATTTATGCGTATTTCAACGCAAGATTTTTACGACCAAATATAGGAATTAGGTCACGAAATTTTTACCAAGATGATCTACATACATAAATACACTTATTTATGCGATAAAATCACATATTGATCTTTGACGGAGTGGAGTCCTACATGTGTAAAAAGATTAATAACATAATGTAGGGATTGGTTTACAGGTCATCACATTAATAATCAATTTCCATTGGTACTCTATAGCTTGTGCTATAATTCATCAAAGAGTGAACGTAGGCCTGAAATTGTTCATAAAATTGGGATAAATTACTAAATTGGTTGATACTAATAGTCTAAGGTATTGAATATGTCAATTGCATTCACTTAACTACATTTATTCCCATTAGTAGTTAAAAGTTGATGTATGTAATTAAACATCATACATAACAATTCTAAATTATTTTAGTTTTTTATTTTTAAGGTCTAAAATTATATAAAATTAATATTCAAGTATTACTAGAGTATATCTATGGGACTAAAGAAGAAAAGCGGCTAAAAGAATATGGAAATAAGTCTCATTCATCAACTACGTATAAACAAAGACGTAATAGAGCCTTTATATAGGCTTATAAAAGAAAAGACTAAAAAGGCGATAGCCAATGTGGGACTAAACCACATGACTTTACAAAAGCCCAAAATAAGGAAAAGGCATAATAAAATAACATAAGCTGAAAACAAAGGTCTAACTAACAATACGGCGACGCCTGCACTCCTAAGTGTGTAAAGGCCGAGCCTGTCCTACATCAACTACTTAGTTGTAAATTATTGTTACGAAATTCATCTCTAATATAAGATATTTATCTATAAATTCAACGTTTGTTAAGTGTTACATAATATATATGAATATAACATTGAAAAAACTTCAAAGAAAGCTCATTTTGAAAATATTTATCCATTATTTTGATGAATAGGATATATATCAAGTTAGATTTGTAAAATAATTGTAGTTATATGTAATAATTATATAATATTATAAATCCTCAAGTTTAAGTTGTAGTTTATCACTTGCAACTTGCAATTTTGGAGTAATCTTTTGATCAAAATAGGGGTAAAAGTGGAAGAAATAGATGTAGGTGGGAAGGAAAGAGTAAATTTACCTTAGATCCGAAGAGCAAAGCCTTCAAGAGCAAGAGCATCACCAAAGAAGTAAGCTTCATAGTGTTGCAAGCATTGGGCATATGATTTTCAAAATTGTGAACCCATTTCGATTGTGCTTCGCAAATTACAAGCCCAAAATGGCCTTTTTTCATTGAAATTGTTGTATTTTGTCAAAATTCCACCCCTCTGCGAAAATTTCTGTTGAAATTCAAAAAATTTACTTGTTCCTGGAGAGGTGTATTTCTATGTTCGATACCCGTCGAAACCAAAATTTTGACCAAAATTTCAAGATTTCAACCGAAATTTTGAACCATGGTTACATATATTTGATTTTTTTATGATTACACTCAAGCTACACGTTTTATTTAATGAAAGATCAATTCGAAATATTGTTCATATTTATATCCCTTCGTGCAAAAGTTGAAACTTGGTTTAAAAGAATTTGCATCATTAGTTCTGATCACGCCAAAGAATACTATAGCCATGATTTCTTTCATTTCACCTCCACTCGTTGTATCATTTATCAGTCTTCTTGCCCACACACTTCACAACAGAAATTAGTGGGATGTGCGGAAGATTCTTCATCTTGTTAAGATTATTAGCATTCTTCCCCCTACGCAATGTATTAAAAAGCGGGAAGCAGGAGGCGTGTGCGGACAGCAGCACCCTATAACCGATTAAGCGGTAGGCAGGCGATTAAGCGGACGATTTTTGGCGGGTGCCTAAATTTTACATATTTTTATACAAAATTACATGTATATATAAAAAATATATTTCTAAGGAATTTTTATAGATATCTAATCAGCAAATCATAATTAACTAAGTATTCATCAATACTTTACTAATAATCAATATTTCTAATCACTAAAATCAGCAAGCAGATCAGTAATTGTAAATAACAAACTATGAATTATTGATTTAAAGTTGTCAAATAAGAAAAGATGGCTAATCGTTGTATTAGATAGGAGAAACCCTGTTCCTATAAATAGGAGAATAGGGAAGCGTACAGGACATAAGACGACCCTAACGGGGCCAAGACGTACTTGGGCCCATAATACAAAACACTTAACAACATAAATAAACGGACTCTCTAACAAAAGTAATCACTAAAGTAATACTAACCAGTAGTAGTGTAGTACCAATCATTAATCACTGAAAGCAGCAAGGAAATTAATAAAACTGATCATGCATTAGAAGTATAATAGAGTAATATGATATTTACTTAGATACATTACAGCAGTACCCCATTATTACAGCTTACACACAAAGTATGCATTCTAAATTAGGATAGGTATACTATAGAACATTTGATGTATACAAGTTTCATATATTATAGTCAACGCTACTTGGACCATGCAATTAATTAATGTTACATGCTTACAGTAGTATTTAAAAAAAAGGCAAGCAAAAGGCGGGAGAAAAGCGGGAAAAAGAGGGTGAAGCGGGAAAAAAGCAGGCTCTTTTGTTCAAAACGCTTAACGGGCGCTTAGGGGCTAAATTAAGCGGTTAAGGGTCTTGTCCGCTTCAGTGGCCGCCTGGGCCGCTTTTTAATACAGTGCCCCTACGTATCGGAGATGTAGTTCTAAATGCCACCACCCACCTCATTACATGTATGCTATCATTTGTTCTCCAGAACTGCGTACCTATTCAGATCATCCATCCTATAGAGCTATTATAGAAGGCAAGTATGAGGTATATGATTTCGACGCCATTTTAACAGCATGGAAACTGAAATTTATTAAAATTTTGACAGATTTTTCGATAATACAATCGTGCTTGTTTCGATGCCAAAATGAATGATTAAGTCATGAAATTTCACAGGCATGAGATCTACAACTATATGTATCGTTTTATGCAATAAAATTTATATGGGGATAGGTGGGGGTCCTTCATGTGGCAAATAAGTAAACTTCAATATTTCTGAGGAAATTTCAAAATTGGGCAACAAACTGTTTTGCTAATTTCGACATAGCGATACAGTCGCATGGTTTCGTTGCAGATGCTAGCGAAGTTGAAATTTTTCTCAAAATTTCGACGATATCGTTGAAACCTCATTCCTTGATAAAAGGTTCCACCCATGGTGTTTCAATGTGTTTGTTTTGTGCATTATCTGGGTCCTAGAATGGACGTGTTGGATCTAAAGTCCGTCAAATATGTTTTCTTAAGTTACTTTTGGATTCAAAAAGGAGCACAAGTATTAGAGCCCAGCCTTATGTCGCTTATTTGTATTGCAGATGTCACCTTCTTTAAAGACGTGTCCTACTTTGATGACAGTTCAGTGACACTTGCATTTATGGAGGGACCCTTGCCTCCTAGTAATTCTAGTCTCCTACTTTGAGCCCTCTAGCAATGATGGCCTTCATGATGTTGTTCCACTCAGCTCGGCTAGACCACCAATCACTAAGGTCTACACTTGTAGTATAGGTACAATAGGACAATCTAGTGTCGACATCATTGCCAGTGGTATAGTGGTTGTCTCTAGTTCAATTCATATGTTTCCTTGTTAGAAAGTCGGGTAGAGACTATTCCTTGACCTCCTCAACAGATCTTCCCATTGCTTTTAAAGGTGTTGGATCATGCACACTAAAAAATATTCAACATCTCATCTCTAACTTTCTTTCATATATTCATCTGTCTCATATAGCTCAAGATATACTTTCATTTCCTCTCTATCCTCTGCCTGTATACCTTTGTTTGTTTTAGTTACACTTGACCACCCAAGTTGGCGACGTGCTATGGAAGAAGAGATAACACCTATTAACTAGAATAAGCCTGGTCCCTTGTCACACCTGCAAAACAATTCTATAGTTGGGTGTCGCCAAGTTTACGCTCTCAAAGTGGGTGCACACAGATATTGGCTACCAGACAAAGACTATACTTTGTTCTATTGTTAGGATTATTCAAAGACATATCATGTGGCAAAGATGATATAGGTTTATATGTTCTTATCTTTGGTTGTTATTCATTCTTGGCCTCTAAATTAGGAGATCTAAATGAGGAGGCATATATGGAGCAATCACTTGGGTTTGTTCTCAGGGGACTCATACCTAGTATGTTGTCTTCACAAATTTGTCTATGGACTGAAGCAGGCACACATTGCCCGGTTTGGAAAATTCAGTAGCGCTCTAAGTTTGGGCTCCAAATATCTACCACATATCGTTTAGTTTTTTATACGTAATAATTTGGGGAGCATCATTCTGGTGGTATCGTTTAACTACTACATTTATAAATAGAAATTTGCAAGTTTTGAATAAAGAGATTCGTGGGAAATTTTTTCTTTTCTCTCTTTTTTGGATTGGATATGAACATTATCATCAGATATCGTCAAAAACATCACCTCATAAACAGGAAAACAATCCTTGACAGAAACATCAAATTTGTATTACAAATATTGTTGCTGAAAACACAACGATAGTTTGTCATTTGTTATGAAAAGCCCTTCTAGATTCGCAATATTGCTCTTCCTCACAAGCCTTGTTGTACCGAGTAACCATAATTCATGTACGTATAATGCAGACAACAGTGCAGTTTCTTTCTGTATTTGCTACTCATTGTTAGAGAAATGAAAGGACGTGTTGATGTCATTTGTTCGGGAGAGGCGAATAAAGTTGATCAGATCGCAAAAACTGGTTTGTGAACCGGAATCCCATCCCTCGTGGGACTAGGAGAACCCAGGTTAGGGGGTTTCGTTATCCCATAACAGGGGTTTTTCAGGGTTGTGAACCAAGCAAAAATCAACCTCAAACCGGCACTTGTTTGGCGGGGTTGGCACATAAAGACAAGGCCAAACCGGGTTTCGGTCTCGTGCTAAACGCAGGCTAGGTGCCTAGGCTTACTAAGCGTCACTATGGAAAAACTGGGCGCCTAGCCGCCTTAATAACCTTGCTTTATATTAGATAGTAGTACAATTGTTCACTGTATTTTGCATAGATTTTGTATACATTTACAAAGTGGTTGTTGTTTATTAGCTTAATGTTCCATACGTAGCAAGTAGTACTATACAACAGTACAATATTACTGATTTATGACAAAATTACATAGTTTTACATTATATATACAAGGTATTCCTCACTGTAATAGACTTCATGGTACATAGTCATTACTATAGTATAGTAGCAGCAGAATCAATGTAGTATTACACACTAGTTAACTATTGTCCAATATTTATATACACACAGTTGTTTAATTCAATAGTGTCATATTAACATGTTAAATAATGTTAAATGTTACCAATAGTCTAATATTACATACTAAAAGTTACACTACATTTCCCTTTTGGGCCTAAGAAGTGGGCCTAGCTCCTACTTTTCACTTAAGTGGACTCAGGTGGGCGCTCAGAAGAAGTGATCAGGCGGCCTCTCAAAACACAACTGCCTAACTGCCACCTAAAGGCAAATCGGTGTGGCCAAGGGTCTAGGCCACTTAAGCGGCTTCCTGGGCCGCTTTCGAAACATTGTATAAGGTATAAATATGCGTGCATATACAAAAAGATATATAGAAGGTTGAAGCTTACTTGAGAAAGAAAGCAAGTAAAAAGCTGGAGCAATCAATAGATATCAACTTTCAAAGTGTCAACTTCAAATCAATCACCACATGATTTCCATCTCACATTGAGTTGCTCAAATCAAATGAAATAAAAGCAGAAGGAGCCAAGCATCAGATAAATGGATGAGAAATAGGCTTATGAAAAATTAAAATAGGAAGAACTACAACAAGGGAAGGATAAATAAGAAAAAAGTGAGAAACTAACATATTCTTATGTTAGGAGGGAAAGTGATATTAGAAGCACAAGCTTGTGCTCTATTGTTGTTGTTGCAAACAAAATGTGACAACATCATGTGCCTAGCTACGCATGAAAGTTATAAGGAGAGGGAAGTATGTTAGAAAAAGAACAGAAAGGAGAAATACAAAGGGAAAGAACATTTAGAGCAAATGGAGAATGCACTGACATGAGGATGAGCGTTGATGTGATGAAAGTTATAATCTTGTGCCTGGCTAGTCACATTGCTCCCCACTTAAAAATTGATGTAATGAGGGTGAAAGTCTAAAAAGCATGGAGGGGAGAAGAAAAACAACCGAATTAAAGAATTTGGAAGAAGAAAAGGAGAATGGGTAGAAGGTTCAAGATGGGGAAAAATAAACAACATGAAAAAATGAGGCAGCGTACATGCCGGTAGTGTGAAGGACAAAAGCAACAATGGGAGAGGATAGAGCTTGCCACTGATCGGAGGTGAGGAGGCTTCTGGATGAGAGGGGGTTGCTGATCGGAAGGCCACTTTTTCCAAATGTTGGAGCTTGGCGCCGACTGGAGGTAAGAAGGTTGTCAGAGGAAAGAGGACCGACGCTGGAGGAAAGGGGGGCTCTGACTAGAGGAGAGGAGGTGTCACGGTGGACCACGCAGCGCCCAGGAGGAGAGCATGTTGTTGACTCTTACTGCCAATGATTTTGAAACACCTTGCACTGTGGAGCAGCCCTAGCCGTTGACTCCATGTCATTGTAGTTTCTTGCAACTTGCGGTCAGGGGAGGGGATAGGGTTTAGCGGAGGGAAGAGGTAGGTGAGAGGGGGGAGAACGGGGTTTGAGAATAAAGAGTTTGGAGTGAACCCGCCCGTTTGGGGGGCAGGCAGCTTTTTTTCCAAAAGTTGGCAAAATTTTGTTTTAGTTCACAAAAACGTAAATTATGCAGCCTACAAATGAAACACAAATAATACACAAAAGTTGATAAGTGTGAAAATCATGCAAAATTTGGGCGTAACATACGCCTGAGTAAAAAAATATGGATAATACAGAATTTTTCAAAAAGTCTGCCAAATATTGTGACTTTGTGTGACAATCATGTAGATGTCTACATTATCCATCATAAGAAGTTGATTGTCACTTTCTGGGAGAAGATTCGAGAACAGTTGATCCAGTATTCACTGGTTAGATCGGACAAATCTATTAGTTAATCTATTTACAAAATCCCTAAATGCTTGTCGGGTTAATACTTAGGTAACAAGCTAGGCACATATGATATATACGCTCCAGCATGAGGGGGTGTTGATATAAAGGACCTTCTTGTAATTGTGTGAAAGGCCAGGGTCCATATGTGTAAAGTTTGTAAAGTCTCATTTGTACATGAATACACACACTAACTGTCCAGCTAAGTTGAGAGTTTTAAGTAAAACTGATTTACCAAGATGTATTCCTACTCATTTCAAGTTTTATTATTCAAAATAAGATAATCACGCAACAATAAAGAAGCCAATTAATAAGACCACAGCGAATTAGGAAAGAAGAGCAGAGAGTTAAATAAGGTCAGAAAAATAATTCACGAAAGACAGTTTACTGGGGCTGGGCTCATTCCTAATAGAATTAAAGGCAAACCTGATCTGGTACACGGGTCCAACATGCCCACGGAACGACGCAATGAATGCCCCTGTTACACCATTCCACAACTTCACAGATTTATCAAATGAACCACTAGCCAACCATTGCCCGTCGGGAGAAAAATATACATGATTCACTAGCTACATAAAAGGTAAATGTAAAAACAAGGTCACAAAAGGAACATACAAAGCCAGCTGATATATAAAAGTAGCATAAGATAGCTTTTCAGTTTACTTGCTGATGTCCTGTCAAACGAGTCTTCGGGTGCTTGCTAGTTGAGGGTTCCCACAGAAACATCGTAAAGTCGTCTGATCCTGAGACGAGCCTTTCAGGAGCATTGCCTTTCATTTTGTTGTATCTATCCAGAGCTGCCTGCAATATCAATTCCAGAAAAGGTAAGTTAAGAACAAAAACTACTGGTTCGGAAAGGGGAAACCTGATTTTGACGTGTTGCTAGTCAAACTTATATTCTATTGGTCGCCGAATGCCTACCAATTTCATGTTCCCTATCAGTAGGAAAATTCACAACCCTAGGTGCTTTTTTCCAGAACCATTACTGCTATTAAAAGTTTGCAGTTTTGCATTAACTCCAAGAGTTGAACTCTTCTTATCTGTCCCCTTTTCTCAATTGCATTTTTACCAATTCAAATGATAAAACTCTGATTATCAGTCCCCTTTTCTCAATCTAACCTGCTACCCAAAGATTCCTCCCAAGTCATTTTTTCATTTCCCTCCCTAGTGACAGAAATCCTGTGTGCCTTCAACCCAAAACACGGCTAACCTCACAGTGATAAATTCATCTAATTTCTAGAGATAAATGTTACATAATATATGAATTTCTCTAAAATACATACACCTCAGGTCCTGAGACATGAGACCAAACGTATTCACTGAGTACTTGCACGCTTCATGTTTCCTATCTGCAACCACGCTTCTGGAGCACACCATGCCACTGAGTTTGGAACTGCAATGTGTCAACTACTCATTTAAGGCAATCATTTTTTTCACTCTATGACCGATTGAAGCCAGCATGTTAGGTGGAAATAGTCAAGTCAATTGGCCTACACAGTCCCAAGTGAGCAAGGCAGCTAATAGGAGTTATTAATCAAAGGATGAACTCCCTACTTATCATGATCTAGAGCCATGTCATGAAACTAAGGAAGGAATGCTTTGTAGGTTACGCACTGAGAACCAATATGCTCTGTCTTTCGTAGATATGAAGTTTAATTGTCACATTTATAACTGCTAACATTGGCCTCACTTTTGGAAACTACTAGGAAGGCATGAATTCAATTTTGTGTACAACATCATTTTCTATGTATTCTGAGTAGGGGACAGGAGTGACTTCAAAAGTTACTTTGTTATTTCTGAATACTAGCTGAAAGCACGTGCTAGGCACGTGATTCCTGGTTGAGTAAACATAGATAAAATGTTTGATTTGTTACCTAAATATGCATTAAAAGGCAGACCTTTAAATTGATTTGTTTTATCAAGTTTATAATTAGTACTCACAATAATTTACCTTCAGCATGTGAATAAGAGAACAATTCTTAACTGACATTGGATCTCCTCCAACTTATATTGTATCATTATCAAAATTACTTCTGCTCACATGTGTTGGGTTGTGTCTGTTGAAAGGCAATATATTATTAATAATTGTAATTATTTACATACAACTTACTAAAAAAATTGATTAACTGCCACATGACTCCAATATGTAATGTGACACTGAGTTGACAAACATGTTAAAATTCAGACCGGACTAATGAGAACTCAGACATATCACTGAAACGCATAAACAGACAAGTACGTCACAGAGGCATAGTCCACAGACTTACTCCTCACGGACAGTTACGTGAGCCATGTCATGGAAGAAAATAAGCAGAATATAAAAAAAGTCAAACGAATAGCATCTGAACCAAATAAGCAGCTAAGTCATCAATAAAACAGATATTCGAACAGAGTAATAAAGACAACCAACATAGTTTACTTGCCCAGAAAATACAAAAATAATGACAAATGAGATAAAATACAGTAGCGACACCAGTCAAAAGAAGCCAAGAACAAAAAACAATAACTTTATGACCAAAAATAAAATGAGACAAAGTAAATGGACATTATGATTGCACTAAGCAAAAGGCAAACAAAAAAATCCACAGAAGCAACATGCTCGGATAACAACAATAAAAAATCTTAATCCATCTCTTGAATGGTTGTTACCATTTTTATATAATCAAAAAATTACCGGCAAAAATCGTTTGACTATTAAGTACACATATCCATATTAGTATATATCAACATATATCTAATCCCACGATTACTCAATTGAAGCGCACAGACATGAAATCAGATTCAAAATATCACTTTAACTTATATTTGATTAGCTAAAAGACACATGTTCAAATCTGCCGTCTCAATTTTATTATTTTGATTATATCCTAGACAATCATTTTCATACATTCACCCAAGGAAACACTCCTAGAAAATTAACAGGGAGTGTGTACGAACAACAGAATTAAAAGATACAGCCTCTTAGGAACATTAGATCTGAAACCCAATAACATAAACATGTGAATCGAGCAAATTAACAAATAAGTCAGGCTATAATTACAATGAATAAAAAACTAACTAAAAATTACAACTTAACCGGATAGATAAATATATATATTTGAACCGTATAAATCAATAGTTAAACAAACCATTAATTGAGCAAGCTGTGTGTTCCGTCAGTTCGTGTCTATCTGTTAGTTGAGCAAGCCGGCACAACCAGCAAGGCGGCAGCTTTCATAAATAAAATAGTAGGTGAACCACACAAAATAGGAGGCGAAACAGGCAAATATGTAGCTAGACCGACAGCTGAAACTCGGTCTTCTTATAGGAAAGGTAGATGTATATACATATGTTCAGCGGCACAAATTACAGAGATGTTCAGGCTGCATAAACTACATAGGTATCAAGTTGATGAGTCACATTATGAAGCTTTGGGAGAGGATTGAGCAAGGCTAAGATCTATAACATAGATATCAGACAACAAATTTGGTTTCATGCCCGGAAGATCAACAACAGATGTTGCTTTTCTGATAAGAAGGCCTATGGAGAAGTATAGAGAAAGCAAACGAGATGTTCATGTGGTTTTTACTACTTTGGAAAAGGCTTATGATCGAGTACCCAGGGAAGTGTCGTGGATGGTTTTGGAGAAAAAGGGTGTGTCAATCCAATACATTCACTAAATTAAAGACATCTATGATAGCTCAACTGCATGTTTGAAGACCCCTGGAGGAGAGACGTCGACATTTCTCATCACAGTTGGGGTACATCAAGGATCAACAGTCAGCCCATATTTATTCGTTCTTGTTATGGATGAGTTGACAAAGCATGTTCAGGATGATATTCCTTGCTACATGTTATTTGCTTATGATGTTGTGTTGATTGACGAAACTAAAAATGGATTGGATGATAAAGTTGAACTTTAGAGAAGTACGTTGAAATCAAGTGAATTGATGATTAGTATGAGAAAAACCAAGTATATGCATTGCAACAGCCAATCTAGAGTTGTGAATAATAAGGCCATGGACGGAGTAAATGCACCAAAATGTGATAAAACTTTGTTATGTGGGTTCTATTATTCAAATTGATGGGGAGGTTCAAGAAGATGTTTGTCACAAGATCATTACGAGATGGTTGAAATGGAGTGCAATTGGAGTATTATTTGACCGGAAGATCTCTCTCAGATTAAAAAGTAAGTTGTATAGAACAACTATACAGCCAGCCATATTATATGGGAGTGAATGTTGGGTGGTGAAGAAAACAAGGCCTCAACAAGATGAATGTGGCTGAGATGTGTATGTTGAGATGGATGTGGGGGGAGACAAAAAAATATCGCTTGAGAAATGACTATATCATGAATGATATGAGGGTGGCGAGCATTGAGGACAAGTTGCGCATGGGCAGATTGAGATAGTATGGACATGTGCACCCACAGACTGACTAATGCACACATATACGAAGCAATGTTGTTGAGTTAAGCACAATTAAAAGAAGAAGAGGCAGGCCTAAATTATCTTGGGAAGAGCAAATTTGAGAGATTTTGAATCTTTATATCTTAATCAGAATATGACCCATAACAAAGCTGATTGGAAAAGAAGGATCCATATCGCTAACTCTAACATGGTTGGGATCAGTGTTTTAAAAAGCGTGCCAGGCGCCCGCCTAGGCGGATCACATGCCCAGCCGCTAGGTTAAGGCTTTGAGCGGGTTGGCAGGCGGCAGGCCATTAAGCGCCCGCCTAAGACTCACTTGGCCCGCCTATGCGTCCGCCTGAAACCCTGCTTCGGGCGCCCGCTTATGGCCGCCTATTTTTTGGACTCTAGATTTAGTCCATCTGCTGTAACATAATATAAAAATATAAGTTTATAGTAGTATAATAAGTTAGTATAATATGTAACATTACTGTATAATACATTCTATACTATAATATATCAATATATACACTATGTATCCAGTTATCTGTTGCATATTATATTTCTGCAACTTTCTACCTTATATATAATAATACATTAGTACATATTATATTCTACGGTTTATATTAATGCATTCTATATATTCTATAGTTTACTGCATAATGTAAACTAATACATTATATATTTTCTACTGTTTACCGCCTTATAAATAATAATACATTAGTACATTATATAGACATGGTGTATTCTACTGTTTACTGAATATTATAAATTAGTACATTACATATCTTCTACTATTTGTTGCATATTAGTATATAAAGTTGTAATTCAGTAAATTTACTACAGTAAGAGTAAGAGAAAGAGACTAAAAAGTGTATTTCTTATGTCTTAAACTTGTGTAATTGAACTGTATTTGTTTATTCATGGTTTTTTAGTTATGGTATCAACTATTTAGGTGTTTTATTTTTGTGTAGGGTGTTTAGATAAGTATATTTTTTTAGAAAATGTGTTTATTATATACTAATATGTATAATTCTCTACAAAATTACCTAAAAATTTCCAGGCCCGCTTTTTCAAAAAGCGCCCGCCTGGCACTCAAGCGGTCACAAGGTGCTGTCCGCACACCTCCCGCTTCCCGCTTTCTAAAACATTGGTTGGGATTAAAGCTTAGATGATGATGATGATGACATATGTATATGCATAAACATTAAAACCTTTAACAAAAAAACACTCTATTCTTAGAGCATTAGATGCAGTTGCACCAATCCTTTACGCAAACAAACTGCATACTTCTTGGAACTCTAAACTTTTGAAGAAATCAAATGAAACAACATTCCGACATTATGGTTATTGCTTTTCAAACTATTATTACTTGTGATCTTTCTTTCTCCAGCTCAGACTCTCTGTATCCGACATACTCCCTGAAAATCTAAGTTGTGCTTCTTTCTCGGTCCACTCCCCCCCCCCAATGCACACACGCTGGCATTCTGCTTCAAGAGAGCTTAATATAAGCATGGCTTCTTACTAGTTTCGACTTCAATTTGCGCAGAGATCAGCATCTCTTTCCTTGACTTCCTCTTCATTAAAAAATAGCAACTCGATAAAAGAGAAAGTCAAAGTATGCCAAAATTTCCAACTAACCATCACAAACATTAACTCTCTATGTGATACTAGCCATAACTCCATCCATCCAAATAATAAATTAGACTGCAAGTATAGGACTATGACTGTTTTTGGCACAACCCTATGATCACTGCAGACCAGCTGCTAAGCCAAAGCTCAACCAGATCAAGTTAGCATTGGTGATTGACCACCTATATATGTTATTCATATTTTCCAAGGCAACGATGCATAAAAATATTTTAACAATATTAAACCAGAAAACAAGCAGTGACAAATATGAATCTAGAGAAAATGGAGCACTAAGAGTAAAGGTTTATATATTTTACTTCAAGACTTGGTAATCAAGAATGCACTTATTTCATCTCCTCCATGCTTGAATATCAACTCACTATGTGATAGTAGTCATGATCCCAGCCTCCCATATAGAACTTAGGCCCCGTTTGGTTTGTTAAAGAGGAAATGGATCAGACATGTTGGAGTACAGGATTAGTAGGTAAATAGAAAAGAAAAGAAAAAGAAGGCGACAACCTGCGGTTGGATGCAGATTGGGATACGATAATTTTTTGCTTTCCTGCAATCTAGAAATTTCTTTCTTCTGTACTCTGATGATGTTCCTTCCCACAAATATCATGGCAACATCTACAATGCGATAAATGGTACTTGCCAGATTCATGTGGGTTTTGCAAGTCATATTCCGACAAGGATCACTACTTTGCCTTATTTGTGCAGAACTTGCCGTGCTTGTAATATTATTGCCATGTCGACTGACATGCCGCCTGCAGATCTTTGATCTCATCGGCCGAAGAAAGGTCTAGAATCTTCCGAGATCCTGTTTCGCGAGGGTGGCTACTATAGTCTTCGTCTGGTCTCCTCAGGTTAACTCCAAATCCAAGGTGCCAAATGGAGGAGCTTCAAGCCTCCCTCGACCAGCTCATGCATCAAGGCGTATGACCCTTTCGAGGCCAATGATGATGGGTGTATATAGGTACAGATGGAGACGGTCAAAAGCAATGGAGACACTGTCCCCCGCGAGGTGCTGCCGAGTCGTCGAAAGCACTGATGGTATCGGGTGTAGTGGTGGTCGTGGTGGACTCGAGCAAAGTGCCAACGGGTGAGATAACACGCGGTTCGGCGTCGGGGTTGCGAACTTGGGCCGCGTAGATGGGGTCTCTTGTTAGTACCTGGGAGAGTTCACATGAGTCAAAATTCCTAGGCGACTGGAACTTCTTTCACGACATGATTAAAACTCTGATGAACAGTTCGGTCAAACAAACATAGGATCGACACTATTTATGGGATCAAACTCCTACCCCACTCGTAATCTTGTAAACAAAACAGGGTCTCAGGCTGTAAGACTAATTTGAAGAGGACTATGACTATTTCTAGCACAACCCTGTAATTATTGCATACCAAGCCAAGCCAAAGCTCGGTCAGGTCATGTAAGCATTGAGCACCTATATACATTATTCAAATTTTCCAAGGCCATGATGCTCAAAAGTATTTTTAAAATATTAAACTAAACAAACAAGCAGTGACACTATGAATCTAGGGAAGAAACAGCAGTAAGAGTGAAGATTTACATATTTTACTACAAGACTTGGTAATCAAGAATGCACCTCTTTCATCTCCTCCATGCTTGAATATTGCTTTCTCGTATGGTCAAAGCCCCCAGTACGAAGAGTATACTCAGTACTTAATGCGAGAGAATTAACCCAATGGCCATGACCCTGAATATACATAAGTCTCCAACAATATGTTAGAAGCCTCAAACAGAGATAGAAATGCAGTGTAGTTTGGTCAATAGTCACCATAAAAAACATACATTCCACAAAATGATCGTAAGGTAAACTCATGAATGTTCTTCGTGTGGGGACAAAAAATTCATAAGTTGTTCACTATTGGTTGCTTACAAGATTTTTTGCTCTGAAATATTCAACAGTTTCTTACAGATCTATTAAAAAAAGATTAAAAAGAATTTACAGGCACATTTCTTTGCTGCATCAATATGCAACCCATGCTACAAGATTTAGTGTTGACTTCGCTAAGTTAGAAGTGGAAGTTTGGGCGAACTTGAAGTTCAGGATGAATACTTGAGAAGAATTTTAAAAATGGTGAAACGCTGACACTAGTCTATGAAACTGTGGACAACATTTTTGCAAAACGCGTATTTCAACAAACAAATTTACTATCCAAGCATTTGCTATATGGCAGCTACAAAACACGTTGATGTGGAATAACTGACCTTCAATTCACGAATTAGTTTTCCCTGCGATGTTTCCCACATCTTGATGGTGCAATCCTGAGATCTGATAATGAAAGGTCAGGTTACAGAAGAAAATTTCATAAATGGTAATCACTGAATATATTGATCACATAATTTGAAGTCAACTTGAACAATACACTTGCTAATCATTTTAGCATTACACTTTCATAAGAATGCACGAGATGTATATTTATGGTTTACAAGATTGACTGTCACATATAAGAATGCACGTGATGTATATTTATGGTTTACAAGATTGACTGTCATATATGTGATTTGTGAATAATATGCACCGACAGAAAGTTTCTTTCACTTGAATATATAGAATCATACATTTCTGAAGATTTGGATATTCTCCTACATTTTAATATGCTGAATACGTCCTAAATTGTAAAGCTTTAAAAGTGGTTATATAAACTAAAAGATGTATATTGTACGTATGTTTACAGGTGAAGTTGTCAAACTACCAGTTTCCTAATTGTCCATGCCGTTTATCTAAGTTTAACTCCTGAGGTTTCTAGACAAAAAACTGTAACTCATATATGTTTTGAGGAACGAACTCCAATCTTTGATTCATAGCTGAGACTTACCTAAGGCAGATTTAAAATCATCAAAGCAGAAGAATCTTGTCAAGAAAAAAATATATGTGGCAAATCCAATGTAGCTTGCAGCACCATCGAACATTATTTAGGTTGTTTGAATGAACAGTCTATAATACATTGTCAGAGACACCAAATTATGTTAATGACAATGTCTTGAAGGGTGCATACAACAATTTCTGACCTAATGATTGACAGAGGGTCTTGCTAGAGACTAAAAGTTGAGTGTTGCGTTGTTGGCTTCTCCTAAAGGCCTGAATGCTTGATATTCTGGCGCTCATTAACAAAAAATTATTATACATGACATCATCAAGAGCTGTGGTAAAATCAAAAATGCTAGTGGGTCCAACCCAATAAAGTAAATGACATGGATGCCAAATGGGAAGTGGGAAGCACACTTCTCAACCTCCTCATTGTATTGAAAGAATGAATGTTCATTTGTGATTTCGCGTACAAAGTCGTTTGGCACCAACATAAAAATCAACTTTCTATCTAAATTTACTAAACAAAGTGCCTACAAAAATGTAAAAAGAGAGTTTTTTCTAGTAGAAATAGAGCTTGTTTGGAACTCACACACTACTAGCACATCCTCCATATACACTTTCCCTTTATTGGAAACTCTCATCTACTACATGATTTAAAAAAGGCTCACATCCCTTCAGCAACATATTATTAGCTACAACAAGTATTAGTATATGCATGAGTAGGAATTTATTATCTTCAGAAAAGACAGAAAAATATCACCTTGATGAAAGATGGCCTCTTTCTTTCAGCAATCAAACTATACATCCTACACCTAAAGGAAATCCATACCCAAGATAATATGAAAGGAACTTATATCTAGAGGTATTAGATTAATTTTATACTTTCCCCATAGAAACTCAAAAGGCAACTAGGACACACTTCCATCAAAACATCGATTTCCTAACAGGTATTCTTAACAAATATTAATAATATACATATTAATTATATGTTTCAAACCACTAACTAACAAGGTAATTTTATTGCATAGATAGGTGTATTTATGGATGTAGACCATTTTGGTAAAATTTCATGACTTAATTCCTTTATTTGGTCGTCAAAATCTTGTGTCAAAATTCCCGTAAATGTCGAAATTTATGTAAATTTGTGTTTTTGAGACATCGGAAACGGCGTCGAAATCGAAAATTTTAAACCATGGTATTTATATATTGATCAGAATATGACCCATAACTAAATTGGTTGGGAAAGAAGGATCCATGTAGCTGAGCCCAACATGTTTGGGACTGAAGCCCAGATGATGATGGTCAAGCTACCACCATTTTCCAATCCTCCTAAGTATCGATATTGATGCTCATGATTTACCCATTGTCTTACATAAGGAGGCAAGCTCTTGTGCCAAATATTGTACTTTGCATGTTGCCTCCACGACTCATCTTAATTCTTTCACAGCAAAGTTCATTGTAGCTAGCTCATTGGATATTGTTCCATGAACATCTTAGAAGTCATTACTGGTCCTCGATGGGAGGCCGCTGAAGAAGAAATGCAGGCCTTGACCTCTAGGGGAACGTGGGCTCACATATGTTCTTCCCTAGTGTAAGGTTGTTGGTTGTCATTGGGTGTTCATTGTTAAATATCTTCCAAAACATTTTGTCGAAGGGTTGAAAGCTTGACTTGTCGCCAAAGGGTGCACTAAAAAATCTGAAGTACATTATTTTTAAACCTTTTCTCCTGCATTCTAAGCTCAATATGTGTTCTGCTTTCAGTGGCCATTCATCAAGGATGATCTGTTCAGCAGCTAGACGTCAAAAATGCATTTCAATATGCCAACCTTCAGATAACCATCTATATGGAACAACCTCCTGGCTTTCCGAATGAGAAGGGTATAAGAAAATGTGCAAGCTACACAAATTATCTATGGGCTCAAGCAAAGCCCTCAAGCATGGTTGGTAAATTATCTCTAATATTGGGGATTTGTGACTTTATTTAGTATCAGCATGATACTCCATTTTCACAGAGAAGTCTTACGCAGTATTGTGGTTTATATCGTCTATGTTGATGACACTATCATCTCTAGGGTGATAGATTAGGGGTTAATAAAACCAAGCAACATCTTCTGCATCATTTTGTCACTAAGGATTTAGGGAAACTTTAGAACTCTCTTGGGATAGAGATAGCTCACAATAAGAGTGGGTTAACCTTATTCCATTGAAATCTCAAACCGTGGATCTTATCAAAGTAATTGGGATGTTGGTTTTTTGTCTTCGATTTCACCTATGGATCAAACTCGTGATCTACATTTTGATTCTTGTAAATTATCAGACAAAAAGCTTTGCTAAATATATTTGGTTGGGAAGCTTCTATACTTAACTATTACATGGCCAAATATACCCCCTATTGTGGGAGAACTTTGTCAGATCATAGATATTCCTTGTTACTGTCGCTTTGATGTTGCTTATTATGTCCTATAGTACTTAAAGAGTGCATCTTCTCAAGGCCTCTTTAACAAGAGAAACAACCACTTGAGACTATAAGGTTACACTAATGTTGACTATGTAGACAGAGTCGATCTAAGAGAAGGTCCACCTTCGATTTAGGGGCAATCTGGTCAGATGGTCAATCACAAAATGTTGTTGGGATGCGTTGTTAAAGCATATTAGAGCTACGACCCAGACTAGTGGCGTACTATGGGTCACATCCCCCTCGACAGCTTTTGGATATCCAATCTCCTCTACTTTTCCTATGTACTGTAAAACTGAGTTATCACTTTTATTGTTAGTAATCATGTCTTCCAATAGAAAACTAAATAAATTAAAGTTGACTGTCATTTTGAGTGAGATGCAGTTATGAGTAATAAAACTACCATCCCTCTTGTGTCTTTAAACAAAAAAGTGTCCACGCTCAAGAAGTCCGAAACTAGGAAACATATCAAACACTTATGCAGCAAGCTTGGCATGATTAACATATATGCTCCAGCTAGAGGTACCTCTAAATATATTCTTAGTGTTTTGCAAGCCTTTGTAGTCTTTGTTATTCTTTACTTATGTCTTGTCCCACCTTGTGTAACATGGCTTTCAACCATTTACTGTGGTCCCTGTAGATTAATGGGACTAAAGATTATGGAATTTCGCAGTTCATTCCACAATTCCACATTATTTACTGGGTAAAATCCTCATTTTGTGCCAATCACAAAATCTACTCATTTGTTTCCCTAACCGAGAATTTATGAGCACCCCACCTTTACTAACCATCTGTCGACGAACTCTCACCCAATTATCAAATCCAATCAAGTTTTAGCAACCTTTAGCATCAACAATCCACAAAATAATTGTGGAGTTCCTTTACATATAACACAAATCATCTGGTTAGAAAATATTATTTTGTTGTATTTAAGCCCGAGGAATAAAATCTTAAGCGGATTGAATGTCATCAGTGAATTTATATGTTTGTATGAGCTTGCCTTATCTAGTATAGGAAATTCCCTAGACCCACTAATTATTACAATCAATAGTAAATCTTTTTACGTAATCCAACTATGAATTTGATAATCATGGTTCCAATAGAATGTGATATATATACCGATCGAATATCATGTGTAGTTTGAGTTTTTATCAAAAAGAGTTGAATGGTAAACATGATATTATAGTGAAATCAGTCAATTGTGGTTAGTTTAAAGTAATATTTTATATAATGATAGTAACAGGTTGTGTGGATGCATGCTTGTATGTGTGTCGATAATTGGATTGTGTCTTTGTGTGTGTGTGTAGGGTGTTCAGCAAATTGTAGTACATATATGTGTGATGTTGTGTCCAAGAAAGAAAATGTCCGAGTTTAACGTCGTTTCAGTGGCCACGGAAACAGAAATTTCGACAAATTACAGTGGAAATTTCGATAAATGTGTTCCTGGTGTTTCGATGGCCAAGTGAACGAATTAATTAATGAAATTTCACCAGAATAATCTACTAGTACAGATTTACTCAATTATGCAATAATATCATACTGGATATGTAAGGGGTCTCCTTATGTGTGAGGGAAGAAAGCTAAATTGTTTTGATGCGGAATTTGATGGGGATTTTGTTGTCAAATTCAATACTTAAATGAAAGACTTCAAGTCATTATAGTTTGCAAGCACAATTTATAGACTTAAGGACACAAATTTATGCAAAATTATATGGTCTACGATGGTAGGACCTCTAGGTGGTATGACTACAAGTCTACAACCTAGAGTGAGTATTAAGGAACTCACAACCTACTACAAGTCTACTATAAATCAATATAGCATACAACTATTTCAGCAATAAAATTTACATTGATGTTGGGGGTGGGTTCCTTCATGTGTGAGTGAAAAGAAGCTGAACTATTTGGATGGAGATATCAGTGGTAATTTTGGTGACATATGGAATTATCTTATAAAAAATTCAAGCACAATCTATTACAGCTTACATGATTGGATATCGATCTATTGTAGCACATAAGAAAAGGTATTGAATTATTCAATTGAAACTAGATAGGTGTGGTGGCTGATTAGCCGCATCACCCCAATCTGATGGTTCTTGTCCAAATATGAGTTGGGGTTATATGATTGACTTATTGAATCAAACACATGTTATCCTCATCATGAGACTCATGTCCTATCTTCTGCTGCACAAACTGTGGAGGTTGTACAGGTGTGGGGATAGATGAGCCAATGCCTCTCCAGAGCTTTGAATCGGTCATCCTCATCATATCCAAACACTCTTCATTGTTACAAGTTGCAACTACTTATTCAAAATGAAAAAAAAATGTGAGTATGTGATGCTAGTTATATGTTTGTGACTTACCTATGTGAATTTGTAAATAAACTGTGATACAATTTAATCTAGAACTATCATATTCCCTTATCTATGTAGTTCTACAACTTGTAATCACCTATTTTTGGGATAAAAGTTATAGTTATTGATCCAATAGAGTAGAAGTGAAACATCGTAGTAGATTAGGCTGGGTTAGAGCTTATGTGCCTTAGATAGAAGCTGTAAGGCCTCCAAGCAAAATCTCCCCTCCAATCAGCTAATTTCAAACATCTCTGTCAAAGTACATCATTTTTTTAAGCAAATTTAATGGAATTTGTCGAACATGGCGGAATTTCTTGAAATTCATGCCCAATTTGGGTGATATTCATCGAAATTGTCGAAGTTTTGCAAAATGCATGATAAAGTCTGAGGCACCTCCATTTCTATTTATGATTGCCATCCAAATCAAAATTTGGCCAAAGTTAGACATTCGAGCAAAATTTTGAACCATGGTTGTGTCCTATTACTAAATTTACAAGATTAGAATGTATTCATGCTATTTATTCATCTTAAACTATACATATTTATTTACTGTCAGCTTTGTATCACGTAGCTCAATGAAATACACACATAGATAGTTACGGTCTGTTCTGAAAGTACACTAAGCTATTACAGCAGGAACTGCTACAGTGGCACGTCCAGGCTGCAAAAAAAAGGACCAACATGGACTGGGCCTTAGTTATCAGGGCAGGCTTGGCTCTAGAAGGTTCCCAAGTTTAGGTGCCTAGGCCCCCAGTCGAAGTTAAATCAAATTAAGTCTAATGTTTGTCAAACTACGTCATGTAAGGATTTTATGGTAAATTAAGTTAGACTATGCCTTCTTCAGGTCAATTGAGGTTTGATTGGCTAGATCAGGTCTGTTTAGGTCACCTAGGAATAAGTTAGATCTAATTTAGGTCACATTAAGTGTCAATCTAGGTAAATTTAGATTTGATCAACTTTAGGAAACCCATATAATGTACTTACTAAATTACATACAACTATATCTAATATAAAATAGAAGTTTATAAAATATAAGTTAATAGAATGCATGGACCGCCTTGGTGGTGGTGGCGGCAGCGGCTAACTGCCTACCAAGTCTTGCAGGTGACCACCTGGCCACTTAGACAACTACGAATGGACTGGACACATCCTGGCCATTGCCAAAACAGTGGCTGTGTCAAAACTGTTCGAAGCGGCAATGGGAACAGTAAGTAGTGTCCATGTTTCCTAGAAGAGCACGCAGGTTCTTACTAGGCTTCAAAATAGGGAATCTAATACTTAGTGATGAACAACTCACTACTACTTGTTCGACTACGTCCAATAAACTTGCAACATTAACTTGATGTCATAGACCAGCAACAGAACCCAAGTAAAACTCATTTCAAGGTAGACTCCATTCTAAATGGGAAGTCCTAATCTCAAAAGACACCTGATAAAATTCTGCTAAGCATATCTATACTCAAGAAAGATGCTTCACTGATCAGCAAGTTGGAATTATATGGTCCAGATTTTTGTTGCCATGTTAAATTTTGAAACCCTCAAAAAGATGGGTTATATTGCTTCCTCCATAATCCTCGCTTATTGACAACTAATTAGGAGTATTAGATATATTGTGTATGACAAAAAGTATCTTCGGCGATATTTTAAGAAATAGCTATGCATTTCATAGTATTGTGATAATTGACCTCAGAGTTTACTAATATTTCGATAAGCAAAGGTTTTATGAATTGAAACTGATCTCAGCCTATCAACTGAAGAATATAAAACACCGTTATTAAAAAAAGAACATAGCCAGGAGCATACACAATTAAGATCTAAATTTTATACACACATACATCCCAGTTGCCGCGTTGGTTTACCACCCTCTCGGGCATTCGGCTTCCACCGCGGGCATGGGAGAGGGGGAGAGAATGCCTCTCTTTATCCCATACATATATATAGCTGACAAGGAGTGGCTCAAGTGGTCAAACACGATATCCCCTAACAAAGGGACCCGGGTTCGAGTCCCAATTGCCGTCTTAGTTTACCACCCTCCCGGACGTTCGGCCTTCGTCACGGGCATGGGAGAGGGGGAGAGAATGCCTCTCTTAATCCCATACATATATATATATAGTCGGAAAGAGGTAGCGCGTTGGCGGATTCAGGCGTTCCTCAATGAAGGATCTCGGATTCGAACCACCGGACAAGCATTTCTTGATTTAATACCCCCTGGGTGTCCGATCGCTACAGGTTGTGGGAGAGGGGCGAGAAATCTATTCTCTCTTAATCCCATATATATACACATAAACATATATATAGGTATGCATATATTATACAAGAAAGTGTTAATAGGATCGGGCATCGTTAAAAGAGGAATAGGCAGGTCTAAATTAACTCGGAGAGAGAGACAAGGATGACAATGATGATGATGATGATTAAGCAATGCTAAAGAACTATTATACTACCTATGGCCTATGGGATATATCATGCATAGACAACCACAAATCTTATTAAAAACATTGAAACACAACATGTTGAAAATAGCCACAAAGGATACGGATAGTCAGAGGATATAACCAGACATTTAAGATAGCCACATAACACATCTAAGCAAAACTTAAGACTGACAAAAAGTCTAAAGCTGAGTTATATGATATAAAGCTTGGCAGAAGTGTAAAGCAGTATTGCAAGTAATACCCTGTATATATCACTCCATCTCCACCCCATTTCACACAGGTGATTGCAAGGGTGTGGCCAGTGAGACAAATTACGCATTTCCTTAGTGTGATATCCCATATGCGAGCATCCCCATCTTTGCTAGCACTAACAAAACGGCGACATGGAGCTCTCAAATGAACAGGCTCCCAAGCTATTCCTGTAATCCATTTCTTGTGGCCCTGACATGTAAAAGCTTAACTGGTTAGTGGGAAGCTATATTCAAAGTGTAGAATAGTGTATTTTTGTGCAAAAAAGAAGCAACAAGGTTAAAACGTAACATATAGTGCCATATGAATTTAAAGTTCAATGAAAACATCATGAAGGAAGAGAAAAGAAAGCAAGATAAAGATTGGCAGCTAGGATAAAGGAAAGTCACTATGCTAGGTGAGTGGGTTTCTTGTCCTTGTAGATTTTCACACTACCACATCAAACTACCAAATTAAACTCATTACCTTTCAATTTTCAGTAAACCACAATGTTGTAGTTCAATACAAACTAGGTGATCATCGGAAAACGTTGGAAGCCCATTACAGACCAGGTGATTCTACAGAAAATGTAGCTTACAGACTCACAATAAGAGAGAAGCAACCCTTCAAGAGAGTGACTTAGCTACTCAGCTTCAAATGGAGGCTGCTTCCCCCCCCTCCAAAAAAAAAATTTAAATAATTCAATCAATCATATTCTTCAGTTGGAGCCCAGCCAGTAGTAAAATAATTTTGAGGATACAATTCATTCAGAAGATGTATTGTTCCACAGTGCTCTCTGTCATGAACTCAAACATCACTCAACTATATACCTGAATGGTGGGGGATTTATCTGTAGTAATTAAGGGCCAGAATATATAAACTTCACCTATGTTTGCAAACATAGCAGATCTCAAGCCTGATAAAGGACGAGGGTTGGAAATGGGTTGATGGCTAGCCATAAATGGAGCTATACACATATCTGATCTGTTGAGGAATGCCTTGGAATCTAAAGGTTTGATATCAACAGAAAGAAAACAGTGTATATGCATCATAATATTGTTTTAAGCATTCCAAGTGTGGAGGAGTGGAGCCAAGTTGGATGGAGCAGACAGATAAAATTTCTTGGGTTCTATTATTCATATGGAAAGCGAAGTACAAGAGGATCAATGCAAGTTGGATGAAATGAAGAGGTGCAATCAAAAGATTGCACTGTGACTGAACGTACTTTTGAGAACAGTTAAGACACCTAGCCATGTTGAATAGTGGCGAACATTGGAATCTAAGAAACAGGGTTTTCAGAAGATCTATGTTGAAAAAATGAGAATATTAAGGCAAATGTGTGGAGAATGAAGATATGTCGTGTTAGAAATATTATGAACGAATTAAGTGGAAGCGAATTCTATTGACGACAAACTATGAAAAGGAGGCCTTAGATGGTTTGGACATGTACCACACAGATCAACACATGCAATAGTTTGGAGTACTATTATTTATTGTATTAAGAGTTAGAGAAACTGACAAAGTTTAAACCAGTGTTATCAAAATCCGGTTGGACATTCCAGTCCAACCGGTTGGACTGTGAACTGACACCCCTGTCGGTTCAGTTATTGTATACCGGTTCAACCAGTCAAGTGGACGTTCCAAGTGGTTAGAACTGATCAGTCCACCGGTTGCACCGGTTTGATTAACAAAACTTCTGTCTCGGCCAATGAGTGGGTGTCTACAAGTTTTCTCCATCTCTTAACACGTGACGCATTTTTAGGCATAGCCCCACACCCCTTATTTTCATTGGGCCAACTCTTAAAAGAACTTCCGCTCCACCTAATGTAAAGGGGTCTAATCATGTTTAGGATCTTATTGTGTTAACGAACTTTGGATTTTGAATTATCATTTCGTATGAAACATTAGTATTTTGTGATGTACGAGGTTATGACTTTATTGTGGATTCTAAGAATTCTCCTTAAACCTTCACCATAGTTGAACTAGTTCAAATTTTGTCAATATTGTCTATTATATTGTCTACATATTTAGCAAATTAAAATTATTTTTATATATTGTTGATGCCATCTGTTCAACCATATGTTGACCTGGTTAACCGGGAGCTAGTAGCCTCTCCGGTTATATGAGTGTTCCGATCTTGATAGCATTGAGTTTAAACTCAAAGAAGAAGAGGCCTAAGTTAACTTGGGGAGAGTTGATAGGGAGAGATCTAGATCTGTAACATATCAATGAGAATATAACCCAAAACATAGCTAAATGGAAAGGAAGGATCCACGTAGCAGACGACATGGTTAGGACTGAGGCTTCGACAATAATGAAGGACCAAAATATATATAGAACAAAATTTGAAGATGTTTAATTTCTATTTAACTGCAATAGCAGCTGGTGCTTTCTCATTTTAATTATGTGGTGATTGACTAACCCAAAGACATCAAGATTACAGTGCATCTACAAGGGCCCCTTGAGCATAACAAACCAACATACACATTTTTTTAAGATATTTATACATCTACACGTAATTTAACAGCGCCGGACATGTTATTAGCAAACTAGCAACATAACACCTCTAGAGGCAAAAGGACACGCCTAGGCTTACATTTCAGTCTACAACTCTTACACGTGACCCAACTTTTTAGAATCATTGTGCTACAGCTATGAAGTTTCACTGTATACATTTCTTCTCCACTTGAAGGAGACAGTTTCAAATTTGCGTAAAGAATGAGGATAGAAAGAGTGGCACTACAAGAGGTTCTCAGTGATTTTTTAATTAAGAAAACATTCAATCACCACTTCTTCACCCCCTAGCTTTCACCTCGATTTGAATCTAACCTTCCTCAACATATCTCCTAACCAAGAGCTCAAAATTTTGCAACTACACTTCGCCAGAAAGAATGACAACAAGGGATTATCCCTCACTATGTGGGGGGGGGGGGGGGGCGACAACCAAAGTCCCAAGAAAAACTGAACTCGTCGTGCCAAAGTCTTGAAAATATAGCCCTGATCCTCTAGTAAAAAAAACCATAGACAATGGATCTTCAACTCTCTGCCTCACTATAACATTTCGGTCATATATTGTAGCCTATTCGCCAAATGCATCAGTTGCTATAATTACTATATCCCTCATAGTGATTAATATTGTTTTAATACCTAAACATTAACTTTAGGTGAGTACACTGGAGCAATACCTTGCCTATTGTATGTAATGACTTTTGTTTAAGCAATAACACTTGATTACCATCAACAATAATAAAGAAAGCAATACAACTGATGCTGTATAGAATTGTATTGTATGTAGAAGGAGACAGGGAGAGAGTAGGAACATTTATTTTGGGCATTGTGCACAGGGAAAATGTTCATTGCGAATGGTAAGAATGAAAACGGGAGGGAAGACAGATGAGAGGTAGCCTTGCCTCCGGTATAGCAATAAAGGAACTGAAAGGGGGTAAGACGTGAGAGAGTTGATCTCAGTCTTGTGTTTTGGAGCAGGGCATGTAGTATTACACTTTATATGTCATTGAAAATCATATTTTTATGGAGTATTTTAGCAGAGTAGATCAACTAAACCAGCATATAGCTCAATGAGTTTTATTATGTTTGCCAACATCGTGTGTGAAACTAATAATTTGATTCATCCATATAATTCTTGGCCATGATGTCTACAGTAGAAACATACTACAAATAAGCTTACAGCGAACAGCATCTTGGCCCAGAATAAACAATGTTACTCCAAAAAAGTACATAGATAACATGAACATAAATGGGGAACTCACGGTAAGTGGATTTCCTGAGGCTTTTCCAGTTTCAGGATCCCAGGTCAAAAGTTCTCCAGCTTTACTGCCACTTACTAGCTGCTTACCATCAGGAGACCATGCAAGACAGAGTACCCAGTTCTTATGTCCTGGTTAAGCGTGTCATTAGCAAGCATTTATAGCTAAAATGAGGTATATGGTTAAGCTGTATATGAAAAAGTGCACACACTAACTGAATTCAATTACACTCTAATGAATTGAGCAGATTAACACTTAACAGTTTAGAACCATAATCCTGCCAAATGCAAACATAGGGCAAGGTGCATTCTTACACCATGTAATTCTATTTTATTTGCTTAGTTAGGACTAACGGACCTCTCCTACTGAAGCCCATTAGTGTCAGTCTAGTTCAGCATATTATGTTCCACATGTACATCTCACCCTGAGTCAGGTCTATGTATAGGACTCATTGTAATCCTTTTGTCGTTAATATGATTGCTCTCCAAGTTACTCACATGGTATCAGAGCAATCCCAAACCCGGAGGGTTTAGTAAGCGACCGCCAAGGAGAGAACAGCAGCTAATCCAACCATATGTGAACATAGGACAAGGTGCATCCTTACACCATGTAATTCTATCTTATTTGCTCAGTTAGGACTAACAGACTTGATACAGGACAGGCTCCGCCTTTACGCACTTACGAGCGCAAGCATCCCCGTCTTGTTAGTTAGGCCTTTTTTCAGCTTACGTTATTTTATTATGCCTTTTCCTTATTTTGGACGTTTATAAAGTCACGTGGTTTAGTCCCACATTGGCTATCGCCCGTTTAGTCTTTCTTTTCGAAGCCTATATAAAGGCTCTATTGCGTCTTTGTTTAAACACAGTTGATAAATGAGAATTATTTCCTTAATCTTTTAGCCGCTTTTCTTTTTTAGTCCAGTACATATACATTAAGCGGTATCAGAGCCTAACCTTAAATTCCCTTAGGATTGTGCTCCTGCCCGCCGCCCTCTAAACGTAGCAGCCACCCTCTCCAGCCCATGTCGCCGCCCTTCCCCTGCTAGACCTAACCGCCATCCACCGCATCCTTTAGCCACCGCAATCTGCTTCCAGCCGTCGCCTATAGCAGCAACAGCCATCACTGCCACCGCCTACAGCAGCAACAACCTTTATTGTCGTCGTCTTCCGCTGCATACACGTCGTCACTTTTGCCGCCCGCAGCAGTTTCTCATGCTGCCACCGTCCACTGCATAACCCGTCTTCCGCCATCCATAATAATTGTCGTCGCCAAATCGACACCTACAAGCAGCAACCTCCCCGACACTAGTAAGCAACCTCCTATAAGATATCCGCGAAAAGTCAGGGGGCAAATATCTTACTTCCTCATTAGGTATTCTCTGTATCTATATCAAAGGCAAGGAGGTAGCGATTGTCATCAATTTGGATAAGATCTTTTAATTGCTTAGTGTGCTTTTGCTTATTTTCTGCAACATTTGGTACATTCGCAAACAAGTCCATAGGGTGTTTTGGTTCCTCTACCGACATATTGCCAAGTCCCACTTTTGTGAAAGTTTTTCCCCTGTTCTGTGCCACTTTACTATCATGTATTTGTCTACATTGTTTTCTTGAAAATATTGTGTTGTCCATTAGAGAACTAAGTTTTTCATAAACAATATTTTTTTTGCTTATCCCGTTGTGCGAATCATAATGTCGGGCCGTAAATCTAATAGCAGTGTCTTAGAACCCGCTTCGTATGCAGCCCTTGAGTCTTCACAACTCGTGTTTACCCTTGATACCCTTGGCCAAGTGATCATACAATCATAGTTGCGCTTCGCACTAACCGCCAATCACATACTTTACAAGCTGGCCAAAACTTCGCACCTTTAATGGGGTATAGGCCCTATAGGGTACCACCAAATCTTGGAAATGCACCACAAACCCCCCTAAACCCTACTCCACAATTCTATCCACCACAACTCCATGAGCCCCCTACCTACCATTCCTATGGAAAGATTGACCCATTTGTAGAGCATGCTCCTTTTTCACAACACCCGTATGTGAAACCACACCCTTATCAACCACCCTAGCATCACACATCCCAAACCGCTACCCTACAAGCTCACTATGCACCACCACTATGTTCCACAATTTGTTCCTGCACCTCATCACCAACCATTGGCTCTGTCACGTCCTTCCATGGCACCTCATCCTCGACCCCCTGGCCATGATTTTTTCATAACCCCCCCTCGTGGACTTGTTTTCCCCCAGAACCCATACGGTTAATACCACCCGAGACCTCATTCACCACGTCATGATGATATCACTCGACAAGTTAAAATAGATGCCCCCACTTTTGATGGTAAAATTGATCCTAAAACTTTCTCGATTGGATTGCTAGTTTGGAAGATTATTTCGACTGCTATGACCGACCGACGCTCAACGGATTACGTTTGCTAAGATGAAACTCGAAGGGTCGGTCAAGCGATATTGGCAAAGTGTCTCGCGCGACACGGAGCGTACTGGTCAACCCCCATCCTCTTTTGGGATGAGATGAAGAGTAAGCTAAGCGAGCGATATGTACCCACCCAATACCAAAGACAACTTCTTTCAGACTGGATGGCCTTAGCCAAGGGTCATCATTTGTTCAAGGGTACATGGAACGATTTATGGAGGCTAAGAACCGTTGTATTCACAATGATTCTGATTGGCAACTGGCTGCTCATTTTGTGCACCGTTTACACCCCAACATTAAACAAGCAATGGAATTGCAACAATATGATTCCTTAGATGATGCATTTCACCGTGCCCAAAAGGTAGAGAGTTACCTACAGCTTGCTTCTCGTGTTCCTTCCTTTTCTCATTTTGGACAGAGCACTCACTCAACCAATAACCCTTCCACTACCCCAATCGCTTTTAATATACCCTACCCCAACCATCTCCCCAAAATTCTTCAACCCCTTCCTCCAGTAAAGGCAAGGAGGTAGTGACAACTCCAATCCGACCTCCGTGGGGTCGTGAATGTTTTCATTGTCACAACATGACTCACCTAGTTGTCCAATGCCCTCGTCGTGCTCTTTTTGTGTCCAACGATTCTCCTGATATCGTCCCTGAGGATGACATTGAATATGAGATGTTTTTCCTGTCTCTAAACGTTCTGATAATGACATTGATTACAATTATGATTATGATATGCCATATCTCCAGGTCATGCGTGTTTTAGCTGCCCCTTCAGAAGGGGAAGTATGGAAACTCACCACCCCCTTCCAGACCTTCTTCAAGCACACTGGTAAAAGCTACATACTACTCATTGATGGTAGTAGTTCTCAGAACATCATTTCACCCCATAGATTGAAGCGTGTGGATCCTCAGCCACATAAAGTCCATTGGGTGAACCAAATTGGCTTGCCCATCACTCTAGGTGCTTATTCATACCACATTTGGTGTGATGTTTTGCCTATGGATGTTAGCCACGTCATTCTTGGTCGTCCTTGGATTTATGACTTAGATGCCCATAATGAAGGACATTCGAATGTTTATACTTTCAAGCACAAGGGCAAACACATACTATTAGCACCTACTCGATTCATTCTCCTATGAAAAAGAGTCCACCGCCAGACCCCCAGTCCGCTAAATCCTAGCACTCTCTACACCTTGTCAACCGAAGAGAGTAGGAAGAAGCATGCCGTGAATTTGGATGCATGTATGTCCTATATATCAAAGAATCCACTCCTATCTCCAATTTTCAGCCCCCACCACCAGAACTTGTCTCTCTTCTCAACGAGTTCAAAGACATGACACCAAAGACTTTCCTGATGAACTCCCCCCTTTGCGTGATATTCAGCATGAGATTGATTTGATTCTAGGGTCTTCGCTCCTTAACCGACCTCATTACCGTGTGAACTCGAATGAGCATGCTGAATTGAAACGTCAGGTTGATGTCCTCCTTCTCAAAGGATCCATTCGAGCGAGCAAGAGTCGTCGTGCAGTTCCTGCTCTCCTTGCCCACAAGAAGGATGATAGCTAGAGAATGTGCTTAGATTGTCGACCCATCAATAAGATCATTGTCAAATATCGTTTCCCTATCCACGCCTTGACGACATGCTTGATCTATTGATGGGGTCCTGCTATTTCTCCAAGATTGATCTCTGTAGTGGTTACCGTCAAATCCGTGTTAAGGAGTCTCATGAATGGAAGAACGCCTTCAAAACACCAAACGGATTATATGTGTGGTTGGTCATGCCATTTGGCATGTTCAACACACCTAGCACCTTCATGAGAGTCATGAATCATGTGTTGCGACCATTCATTAGTAGATTTTTGGTCGTATACTTTGATGATATTTTGATTTTTATTAAGACCAAGGACAAACACCTGGCTCATCTTCGACTTATCTTCAACACACTTCGCACTGAGAAATTGTATGTCAATCTAAAGAAGTGTTCTTTTCTTCAAAATAAAGTCTTTTTCCTTGGCTACTTTGTATCTGCTACCGGCGTTGAGGCTGACTCCACCAAATTCAAAGTTATCACTTATTGGCCCCAACCCACTACGATCTCTAAGCTATGTAGCTTTCATGGGTTGGCTGCTTTTTATTGTTGCTTTGTTCGAGGATTCAGCACAAGTATGGCTCCTCTCACAGAGTTAATGAAATGTGATAATTAGAGTGAACGTCATTCGCCACACGAGCTTTTGAGGTTGTCAAAACTAAGTTAATTGAAGCTCATGTTCTTTGCCTTCCTGATTTCTTACTTCCGTTTGAGGACTTCCGATGTTGGCATTGGTGACGTTCTGAGCCAAGAAGGGCACCCGGTTGCCTCTCAATGACGCAAAGCGTAAATAATCCACATCTGACTATCTTCTTCACCAGGAGTTCATCCTCTGGTCTGACCATCAAGCCCTTCGCTTCCTGAATTGCCAAAAGAATTTAAGTGTTTGTCACGCCAAATGGTGTGAGTTTCTTCAAGAGTACACTTCTGTTCTCAAACACCGCTTTGGTGTTGAGAACAAGGCTACAGACGCTCTCAAGCGTTGCTTGACCACCCTACAGTCTATGAGCATTGAAGTTGTGGGCTTCGACTGTCTAAAAGATCAATATCCCACATGTCTGACTTCGGAATTATACATTCGAACTCCTCGATAGCACACCCGGCCAAGATTCTGATTTTATCCTACTTGATGGATTTGTCTTTCGTGGCATGTAGTTATGTATCCCTTCCACTTCAGGTCGCGATTTTCTCATTTAGGAATTACATGTTGGTGGCCTCGTTGGTTATTTTGGTAGGGATAAGACTACTACTCTGGTGACGGATAGATTTTATTGGCCTTCCTTACGTCAGGATGTCACTCGCATCGTGTCTCAATGTCGAACTTGTCATTTGGCAAAAACCAAAAGACAAAATATGGGGCTTTACAACCCTCTTCCTATTCCCCATGAGCCTTGGAAGAACCTAAGTATGGATTTTATTCTTGGTCTTCCCCAGACTTCACGTGGCCACGACTCCATGTTTGTAGTTGTGGATCGTTTTTCTAAGATGGCCCACTTCATTGCTTGTAGTAAGACTTCTGACACTTCTTGTATCGCTCGCCTTTTCTTTAATTAGGTAGTCAAGTTTGATTTTCCCACCACTATAGTCTCCGACGTGATGTGAAATTTGTTAGTTACTTTTGGAAGACTTTATGAAAAATCTTTGGTACCAACCTCAAATTCTCTTCTACATTCCACCCTCAACCTGATGCTCAAACTGAGGTGGTTAACAGGAGCTTGGGTAACCTCCTGTGACGTCTTGTGGGTGAACGTTTAGGCAAATAGGACTTACTGCTACCTACTACGGAATTTTCTTACAACAGTTTTGTTAATTGATCCACAGGAAAGAGCCCTTTTGAAGTTGTTAATCGTTACAAGCCCTGCCAACCTATAGATCTCGTACTTATGTCCACTATTGACCGACCTTCTCACACTGTTGAGACCTTTGCCCAACACATTCATGATTTGTATGCCGAGATTCGCCAAAAACTTACTGTCTTATGAAAACTACTAGCTTTCTGCAGATGCACACCGGAGGTTTCAAGAATTTTATGCGGGAGATTATGTGTCAGTACGAGTGCATCCTGAATGCTACCCCAAAAATTCTTTCAAGAAGCCTCATGCCAGAGCTTCAGGACCTTTCTAAATAGTTAGTAGACACGGACCCAATGCTTATGTTCTGGATTTGTCATCATATTGGGGCATTAGTGCAGTATTCAATGTGGAGGATCTTTCTCCTTATCGTGGTACATTCGAGGCCCCTCCACCACCAGCGACAGGTTCTACAGATCGTCAATGTGCTTCACCGTCTTCAGCAGCTATACCTCCTCTGCCTCGACTACCTCAGCAGCCGCCCGAGCGCATTGACACCGTCTTGGATGACCAAACCATCCTCACCAGCCAAGGCACTGTACATCATTTCTTGGTTTGCTGGATAAGTCATTCTCTAATAGACGCCACATGGATCACCGAGGAGGAATTTGTCGCATTGATGCAGATCTCCTTGAGCTCTACCTCAACAATGACTTGACGGAGTTGAGTCTTTTGTAGCCGAGGGGAGTTGTCGGACAGACTCCGCCTTTACGCACTTACGAGTGCAAGCGCTGTCGTGTCATTAGTTAGGCTTTTTTTCTAGCTTGCATTATTTTATTATGCCTTTTCTTTATTTTGGGCTTTTGTAAAGTCACGTGGTTTAGTCCCACATTGGCTACCGCCCTTTTAGTCTTTCTTTTAGAAGCCTATATAAAGGCTCTATTGCGTCCTTATTGAAAGACATTTGATGAACGAGAATTATTTCCTTAATCTTTCAGCAGCTTTTATTCTTTAGTCCCGTAGATATACATTACTATATATTATGTATTGAATCTTCTTCACGTAAAACTTGTTAGTGATTTTGGTGAAGTTTTCAAAAAGCAACTCTTCAGTCGGTTTTTCTGCACAAATGAAATGCAGGTCAAAAAAAGCACGATTCTAGATTTTTTATGTTGATCTCCACGCTATGTTTTAGCATGCAATGGACTAGTTAAGGGTTAAGACCTTTGTAGCATTTGTAGTCATTAGAGAAACTAAAGATACCGAAAAAACTGAGAAAAACCAGTAAGAAATCGCCAAAGTTGGTAGCTGTTCATGAAAAACAGCAAATTAATTAAACTTAATCATATATATCTTGGAATTTTTTTAATCGAAAGATCAAATCAAAGATGGAAGATAGTAACTTGCATTACCAATAGTTGTGTCATTTGATCTAGGATTGTTACATAATTATTCAAATGTTAGTGGCGAAAGATGCTCCCAGAGGTTGATGCAAAATGCAATTATATTTTATCCTTGCTTTTTGGAGTGTTAGTACTTATAGTTATACATAAATGTGACAAGCTTGCTAGGCTTTATTGTTTGGCAACGTCTAAAGTCCTAGTATGAGTCTTGTGAACTCTTTATGAAACAGTATAACTTTTTTGGTAGCATAGCAGGACTAGATTCATTTCCCCTCCCCCCCCCCACTACTATCACCGCTGCTACTGCTCCCCTATCCCTTCATGGTCATTGCCTCTCTACAACTCTTAACAGCTACCTCCCTCTCTCCTTTACTCTCTATCACTGCACTTGCACAGCAAGCACTTTATAGAAAAATATGACTGCCAATTTAGTGAGGCCTTCTCTACTTTGACCCTTACCCTAAGGGGACTTGGGTCTGGTGTCCGTTCAAATGTTCAATACTTCAATATACTACCTGTGCACCATTGTGTATAGGTTTACCTGCTACTGCTGTTGTGTGTGTTTGTAGTACTCTCAAACTAGCTTTTATGCATTATCGATATATTGTAATTGCTACTCGACCGAGATGCATGGTTTTGAACAACATGAGGGATATGCCTCGAGGCGAGGCTATCCTATTTGTGCCTCGAGGCTTACGCATCGTTGTCTTGGATTTAGGCTTACGCCTCAAAGCCTCAATACTTTAATGCTTTTTTGTTTGGAGTAGGAGAATTATCATTATTTGTATTTAAAATATATTTCATTAATTTATCAAACTCCAATGTTAAACTTATCTTTATGCTACCGTTTTATTTATGGTATTGGTGAACTTCAAACTTCATATTTAACTATTTTTGGTTTCTTGTCCCAACTGATTTCAAATTATGTTTCCCGTCATATTGTTTGTCCAAATGCATGTTTCAATCTAAAAGTGCATTAAAATTCCATATTTCCTATATTTTTATTATTATTCGGGTGGTCATTAGTATAAAATTTGCTCTTCATCCTTACGTCCTTGTTGAGTTTCCTAAGAATTTCTCTTTAATTTTGGTTTTTCTTAAGAATACATATTTATATTACACATGTATACCCGTCTTGTGTACAGAGACTAAATATAAATTTAAATGTATACTTCCTTTGTTACATAAGCGACTAGTGCATACCTTGAAGCTTACGCCTCACCTCACTGAAACAAAAATGTGTCGCTATGCCTCACACACTTAATTACTTGCGGAGATGACATCTTGCGTGGACACTACTCACAACCAAGTGATTATTGTTAGACTAGACAGTACGAACTATCTTTGAAGACAAATGTTTTAAAAAGGGGGAAGTTGGAGGCGTGCGGACAGCACCTTGTGGCTGCTTGAGCGGGCGCTTTTTGAAAAGGCGGGTGCCTAAATTCATATATAATCTTATAGAAAATTACACATATAACTATATGAATTATATATTTTTAAGGAACTTTTATACATATATAAACCATGTGACGAGTATAAAATAACTGAATTAACTCAATCAGAACAAACTCAAAGTAGTAATATATTAAATTAGTTATATACATCAGTAGCCAATACACGATATATATATATATACACTAGTGGTGCATACTACATAGTACATGAATATATAGTAACAGGCAGTACATGATATATACATAATACTGTGAAATATAATAAGATGAATTGATTCAATAATAAAAAAGGTACAGCCATGTCCTATATATAGGAGCAAGGGAGAAACCTTGAGACTTGGGACGCAAGTAATCTAAACCTAACTACTGAGCCGCCGGTCTGCCGACATGTCGGTACTACCGACAATATCTCGGTAGCACCGAGATCAACAGTCTTCAACACTCCCCCTCAAGTTGGAGCATGGGTGAAACACATGTCCAAGCTTGAAGTTACAGGACTCGATAAAAAGATAAAAGAAAGACAGAAATGAAAGAAGATAGATATCGCTCCCCATACAAAATAAATACTCCCATTTAAACAATACTTCCCCTGGATCATATGATGACGCCTCTTTTCTTTGGAATTGTATTTTGCATGCTGGAGATCCTCGAGCTTTGAAGAATGTCTTTTGGAGTGCATCTGGAATGAAGAACATCTAATAGATGGAACCTGAATACTACAGCAGTAATTCGCCACTTTGAAGCAGACAATCACCAATACCACAACTACGCCATCTTCACTGGAATATGTACTTAACACGGCACGAACGCGGATACAGGGTGTCGATGTAGCAGTAGTGGAATCTTCAAATTGTCTAAGAAGACGTGCATAACGTGACACGAACACGAACAGACGATTTGATGGTGATACGATGTTGGTACCATAACTCTGGCGCATGAACCTTGGGGGCTTGACGAGAAAGGAGATCATCCATCAAGAAAAGTCCCAAGTAGATCAGCGGAAGGTGATGACATAAGAACAGATGCAGCTCGGAAAAGACGTGATGAAGCAGCTCGGTGAAGATATAACTGGGTGAGGTATCAACCTTGCAGATGTAGACTTGGCAGGCTTGAAACTGCTAAGCATTAGATGTCCGGAGAAGCACCCATCTGTCTCTCAAGAATGCAGCAAGAGTGATAATGTAGTCTGAAAGTGGAGAACACGTGTGCTGAATAATACACAGCTTCATGAAGATAATAGCCTGGAATATGAATATCATTTCTTCTCATACTCTCTCTCATACATATTCTCTCCATGCTCTCTCTCTTCTCATACTCTTCTTGTCCTCTCTATCCCCCCCGCACACCAAATACGACGAGAGTGAGTATATGGTGTGGAGGAAAGGATATAAGCCCCCCCCCCCCGCATGTAGAAAATGGATACACACATGATGGGTGGGTGGGAAAGGAATTGGTGGAATTGAGAGGAATATGTGAAATCGAGATGTATGTGGAGAAGAAAACCGATTACCGGAGAGAGAAATGTTAAATGGGTCAATTTAAGATTCGGGTAAAAAAATTAAATGGGTCTAATCCCGCCCCGAAAAAAGGATTTGTTTAGCCAGATAGGGCAACAAATCCGGGGGTGCAGGGGCGAAGCCCCACAAAAATCTGATTAGGCTAAAACAAGGATCCGTTTAATCCAAATATGTAGAGTAGAATCTGATTATCATTAGTATTGGAGGAGATAGAACACTTGGGGTGATGGAGTGGTTGAATATAGTAGAGTGAATAGCAGTAGCAAGGCGGCAGCAGTAGAACATCAGGTTGAATGGACAGAGATAATGGGTGGCGATGGCGTGATGAATAGCAGTAGGGCAGCAACGTGGAGCAGCGACCTATGGGCATGGATGATGGCGACGGTGGCTAAAGAGTGCGACCGTCGGTTGGGGATACGGTTGCTGGAAAATGAGGCAGCAATTCTACAGCAGACGGACACAAAAGATGACGATGATTATGTCGCTCGGCTGATGTAGCACTTGGTCGCAACTAAGGAGATGATATTGGTCTCCTGCACGGCTCCGGAGATATTGCATGCCATGAGGCTGCATGCGGAGTCAAGTGCGGAGCCTCTCCATTAGAGGCGGCGAAGGCTAGTGCTAAGGACGTTAGGACGATGCAGCGATAGAGGTGATGGTTGCTCCTGGGATTGATGGCGGTTGCGGACAAAAATCGAGAAATCTTGTAAGTACCGACCACATCACAAAGATGGATCAAAAATCAACCTAAAAATCTCGATAGGACCAACCTGTCTGTAGGTAGTACCGATAGAGTCACACTAACCGCAACTTATCAGGGGCGTCAGTAGTACCGACACCAAATCAGTAGTACCGACCTGACAGCGGCGGTGATGGATGCTCCTACTGCGGCAGCTGTTGCTGATGGGCTACGCGATGAGACGGTGGGGCCTGATGGTGATGTTGATTGTTGTTGTCGACGGCAGCTTGATGATGGTGGTTGATAGCGCTGGGAGATGATGGATAGACAGGAGATAGTCGGGATGGATAGCGCCAGCGTACGTAAATAAAATCAGATCTTTAAGAAAGAGAAGGAGAATTCATGGAGGTCGGGATACGTCTGGCAGGGTCGACCTATACCATGAAGATGGCGACAGCCGCCAGCAGACGGAGGCGCTCCCCATTGGTCGCTCTCTCTACAAGAGAGAGGCAACAGTGACTGTTGTTGCGTGTGCGCCGAAGAGAAGAGGGAAGAGGGGTGGCGGCTAGGTTAGGGTTCCCTAGGACGAAACACACTTTGATACCGTGTGAGAAATAATAATGGATGATTGTATTGATTTGATGATAAAAGAGGTACAGCCTTGTCCTATATATAGGAACAAGGAAGAAACCCAGAGACTTGGGACACAAGTAATCTAAACCTAACTACTGAGCTGCCAGTTTGCCGACATGTCGGTACTACCGACAATATCTCAGTATTACTAAGATTTGCAGTCTTCAACAAATACTTTAGAGGCACATACTACATAGTGAAGAATATACATTATACAGTAGTAAGCAGTACATGATATGTACGCTATACAGTTGTATGTATTACGTGCTACAAAGTACATCTACATATACAGTACATTAGTTCGACACAACAATATAATAGAAACAGACTTATGAACGTATAGGTAGCATAGATACGAGTATGATATATTAGTATATATTAGTAGTTCAGTTCATAGCAGAGCAGCAATGCATGCATAAATGATAAATATGTAATGTAGGTGCAGCAATTCACACATAAAGAGGAGCTAGGCCCACATACTAAACCCAAACTGGTAATGTAATATAATTGTTAGCATGTAGTGAAGCGGGCCTAGCTCCTCCTTTTCATTTAAGTGGCCTCAAATAGGCATCCAAAAGCGGTGCTCAGGCAGCAGCTTAAGTGGGTTGAGCCAACTTGAAGCGGCAGCTATATGGAAAATACGCCTAACTGCCGCCTGGCTCTATCTGAGCGGCCAAGGGTCTGAGCCACTTTTAAAAACATTGTTAAAGACCAAGAGACGCACCCCACTGATTCCGCCCGTACCCCCTTGTTATTGATACTGGCATCAAAGCTAAGACTAACACTGCGACTTGGTATAAAATAAAATGGTCGTGTGGTCATTCGTTGAATCATTGATACCATGGAACTACACATCAGTGCTTCTCTGCTTCTCCTATAATCCAAACAAATGTGGTGTCAACTTGAATGAGTACATACTCACAAGCTGAGAAAGCGTATGGCATACATTGCAAGCTGACTAAAGCTTGCATGTGGCACTGACATTGAGGATCGCTATGGTTATTTCAAAACTTGATGAGACAACCTTAAGATGTATCATTCTCTTACCTAAGATATTGCAAAACTCAGGAAGCAACATCAAGATCTTTTGATTGGCCTCAACTCTGGTCTAGTCTCCCTAATAATGTCTTCAATTTAACTAATTACATTTTCAAGAGTGGACCACGCTGTGGTGTTTATAGAATCTTGAAATGCTTTTTACATATATTATTAAATGATCATCTTACTTCTCCTTCTGAAGCCATCACTCTTCTTGTCAGCTCCGATAGCAGTCATAGTCAATGGGAGGTGGACGTGGACATGGTCGATCTCCTAGAACTCATCATTGCAATTTGTGTGGCCACAACAATTACACTGAGAGGGTTGTTGTTGGGATAAGAATGGTATTCCGGCTCGAGTAAAATCATGTCAAAATATGGCTCCGAAAACCCCTCTCCTTCATGTGATCCAACCAGTTTCTTAAACAACTGGTTGTTCTCAAACAATCCCAACCCCTCCTGTCTTTGCTATTCTCCCCTACCCCTACATGTATCCAGCCCACCCCACTGCACCCCATATCGTTACTACTGTCCCCTGATCCTCCTAGTCTCCACCACATCCCACCCACCCCTGGCTGTTGCTACTCTCCCCTAACCCTCCCTGTCTCCAACACGAACCAGTCGTTGCTACTTCTTCCCTACTCTCCCTGATGCGCTCTGTCGCTGCTCCTGCAGTGAGCACTGAAAAAGATCATGACTGTTGACTGGCCAGTTGGGTGTGGTCTTCTCTACCATGACCCACCCTAGGGGAACTCGGGTCTGGTGTTTCCTTGTCTGTTTGATATACTGCCTATGCACCATTGTGTATAGGCTGACCTGATATCGGTGTCTTCTGTATTTGTATACACTCCTCACTACCTTTCCAGCGTCATTGGCATATGTTATATGCCACTTGCACTCTCTCACTACCTTTCCTGTGTCGTTGGCATATTGTATATGCCACACCACAAGATGACACCTCTCGCGAACACTTCTTGCAATCAAGTGATTATTGTCAGGTCAATGGGAAGAACTAAGAAAGTAAGTGTTATTTTATATCAGCCATGTCCCATTATATTGAGAGACACACCTGCTTTCCATTTCCCATGGTGAATGCAGATTTACAGACTTAAGAATGAACTTAAGCATATGATTAACAAACTAGGAACATGTGATATATATGCTTCAACTTGAGGGGGAGTATTCTGTGTTCATATGGTCTAACGTGATGTGTATGTGTTTTATATATACATGAGGGTCCGCTTGTAAATCGTCCACATGTAATCTTTATATAGAGAGAGATTAGTTTTGGCAGAAGTTAAGTCAACACCCTAACCATTCTCTTCACATTATATAGAGAGCAACGCCTTTAATAAAATATTTCCATTTTTCATGGTAGATGTGCATTTTTAAACTTAGGCATTCAAGTAGAAGTACGACTGAACTTACGACTTCTTAAAAAAGTTGCAACTGAGATTCAAACAATTGAAAATGAAATCCTACTTAGCAATTAAAAATCACATCCTACTTAGCGGTCATGCTAGAACAAGTACCTGTACATGTAAATAAAGGTGTTTGGGTGCTGAGATCCCACAATCGAACAGTTGTGTCTCCAGAGCCGCTAGCCAAGTGACGACCATCTGGACTGAAAACCACAGACAGTACAGCCTCCGCATGGCCTGTACAGGGACATTAAATGGACATGCATGATCAATTATAGGTATCAAGAAAAATTCCAGAACTCAATAATAAGAAGAAAAAGGTAGCATGGAAATCAGTACCAGCAATAGTTGCTGAGCATCGATTGACAGGTCGAATTCTGAAAATTGCTTGAGGCTGGCAAACTATCTTCACCACCTTTTCCACGGATACTGCAGGATAATAAACAAGGCACGTTTAAGAAAACAGGTGCTAGAGTTGGAATGCACCTCCAATAACAGAGCAGAGAAACAGAAGCAAACAAAAAAATTAATAACAATTGGACCTTTGTTTTTCTCTAGAAACGCTCCCAGTTCCACAAGGAGTTCTTGGTCCGAGATATAAAATGCGTAAGGCAATTTCTCCTCCTGAGTACCAGGAAAGGATCAGCAATCGAGGACAGAGCGTCAACGCTGACGACATTCATGAATTTGATGATGAAGAGGAGGAGGGGATAGTTTAAACATGGCTCACATTGTTGAGGCGTTGGTTGACAATCTCCTGCAATTGGATGGGCCCGACACTCTGGGGCAAGAAGAGTTGAGAGCCTAAGGCCTCCCCTTCTGGATCCGTAAGGAGGCATATTACACCACTGGTGCTGCTGACCGGCACACCAGACCCCCCGTCTACCACCATTTCTCCTCCCATGAGTCGGAGACCGGACAATTAGCTGCAAAACGATTGTGCAAAGAGAGATAACGCGAGTTTAACATTTGGCGACCAGTGTGATTGTTGAAATTTAGTTTCTTTTTCCCAAACGGGGGCGGCGGGACGGTATTATAAGTTGAGAAAGATGAGATGGATAACTGCGCGCACCTCAGCGCTCTTGCTAGCAGCAGGCCCGACTGGCGGGAACCCTGGTGCAACCGACCGGTAAGCAGAGTAGAAGAATAGTGAGAGCTGACTTGCCGGCGAGGAGGTTGCGAAAGAGCGGCAGAACCTAGCGCTCCGGCACCGAGGAGAAAGGAGGTGGAAGGCTTCGGTGAGACTGGTCCAACCGCCCAGGAACGAAGTCTTGGTACAGAGGCCGGTGCGGCCAGAGCAAGCCGTTCGTTGCAAGGAAAGAGAGGACGCGCACCTCCTGCTCCGGGTCCGAAACCGCGAAACGTATGCGCGCGGTTCAGGATGGGTGCTGTGATAGTTCATTAGTGTTAGGGTTTCAAAGAAAGGGTTATTTGGTCATTTACGCATATTACACTATATATGCATAGCGGCACGCTGTGATTGGTTTGATGTAACTCATAAAATAATTGGAACTCAAAACTCTAATTCACATATTGGAAAACTTGATTTCCATTAACTTCCATCTAATTGGTTTGTTTTGACCGTTAAAATCCTCTATTAAATGTTGTGATTATTTGTGTAATGTAGTAAGAAATAGAATTGACGAAGATGTAAAGAAAAAAATTGTCCGCATATTATCACAAAAAACTTTCAACAACAATAACCAGACAAAGTGATAATAGTGCAGATGTTTTTATTATAAAAAAAAGATATTATAATGTTTTGGCAAAAAAGTATGGTTAAAAATTGTATTAAAATATTTTTATTTCACTTTATATATGTGAAGTATTGTTCTGTATTTTGTATGTATACATGGTAGTGTTGGTTTATATTTAGTACAATGTAAACATTAATTTTAAATATTTTATTTATGAAATAGTATAGTAAACTATGATTTTTCTACTTTGTACTTAATCACACTTTTTGTAACTAGGTGTGGTGCAGTTTATTCTTTTATAGTGTTGATATATTTTCAATTTTGAAAATATGATGTTATAGTGCAGTCATGGTACATGCTATTTTATCATATTGTGATACGGTATTATATTTTAACATATTGTAGTTATACTTTTTATTAAGAAAATTATACACACACCACTACCCTCTCTAGTCATAAATATTTGACCTTTGTTATTCATAAAAATGTTTAATATAATTGTATAGAGATGTTGTTAGTCTGTCTGGAATTTGTTTTCCGCTCTTTATAAGAGGGAGTTCGGAACTCTATTCATTATGTATGTCTGAACTCCATGAAACTCGTACAAACCAATATTCCTCATTTACGTAGAACTAATAACAAAAATTACTTTAAAAACTCGAGTTCATAAGTTTTTTGGACCATTTACGATAGATAGACCAATTGGTGAACTCATTGTGACCCATGAGTCCTTGATTGTCAGAAATCACGTGTGTGACTATCAAGATTATACTCTAAATTAAATGAGAGCCATAAATTCATACTTTCGAGAGGAAAATTGGAATGAAATAAATATTAAGGATTAATATGGTAGAATATCGTAGAAACATTGGATTGTGTTTGGTACATGGTCAATCATGGAATGGGAATGATATAATAACTAAACTCTTTGTTCAGTTTAGCATGTTGATAGGAGGAATGAAATTTTTCATAGAGAATCTATGGGAATTTTTTGTCATATAGAAAAATATATGAATACTGCGAAAAAATACATATAAAAAGCTAGTTTTGCATTGATTATATGAAGAAATACTTAAGAAAATCTCCAATATTTTCCAACTTTGGTACTAACATGTTATCCTCCAAGTTTTTCTTAACAATGATATTTATTTCTCCATCAAAAAATATTTGATTGTAATTAATATCAATCTATCTTACTTTCTTCCAAATTACTTTTTCCCTACTAATATTTTTGTCTTTTGCTAATTTAAACTTTCTCAAAAGAATATATGTCCTCTTTAAAAAAAACTTCCTTGTAGAAAATGCATTTCATTTAAATTATTATTTTTATCAATAATTCATATTTCCTTCAGGAGTATCTTCCCCTCTATGAAGAAAATGTCCCACGAAGTGATATACATGTTGAGATTTTGTTCTATAAGTAAAAATTTACTGCCAAAAGTTTGATTTTTTTCCAGACTTTTTTTCCATCAAAATAAATGGTTTTTGTAACATCCCAAATTTCATATTTAATTTAAAAAGCTTAATGTGGTTTTTCCTAATAAGATTCCTCTAAGGGAGAAAGTAAACGTAACCATGGTTTAATGTGCAATGAGTTCATAAAAGATGAATTATGTGCCACCTGACTCACCAATACACACATAATGGATTAAATATGTACAATTAGCAATTGAGTGTGTATGAAGATGAATGAATGTTGGTTATGGATAATAAGGTGACTAATGGACATGGTGTGATAATTGTTGATGGTTAATGTAAATCAAGGTAAATAAATGTCTTTGGATACAAGTTCATATTGGATTAACGAAGACAACGACCTTGATAAGTAAATTATCACAAGTCGTGTAAAATAATGTCATATAGCTTTGGTAGAAGTAAATTAATGATAATTGAACTCCATTTAGAACATGGTTAATGTATGTACCCAAATACAAATATATGAAATTTGAGTGTTTATAGGTTGTTTTGACAGTTGAATGAAGTTAACAAAAAAAGGGAATAATGAATTATTGTGACTTTTAAGTTGAAATGTAACAAGATTTACGAATTTCTCATACTCGATTTAGGTAACATATAAGTTTGCTCTCTTTTAGATGACCTTAGAGCCCTCAAGTGATGGATAAAGGAAGCTTAGGATAAATCTTAAATAGCATACCTTTAATACTTGAAATATATCTATCTAAGTTTATGGGCCTTAATTACCTATCACCAGCCTAGTTTGATGTCACGAACTCTTTCCTAGAGTTTGCTACCATGTTTGATTAATCGGGTGTTTAAGTATCTACAAAACCCTACTTTTGCTACATGTCCCCCCCACCATGCCTGGACGACTTCCACCAAATTGGGGACCTTTCGTAGCTTGTGAGGGGATCTGCCGCCCTTGGTCGTCACCTATATAAGCAGACTCCATCTGATACCTTCCTCTCATCGTCAAGTTCCTCCTCCCATGAACGCCTTCATCACCCACATAGACAGAGCCTTTGTAACATAATGAATCTTAGATGTAATCTCCATGTAAACCTTTTTCTCAAGTTTTCCTGTCATTTCTATCCTTTATGTCATTTATGTTTAATTAATGGAATTTATAGTGGTTTACTAAACATTTATTCAATAATTGTACCAATATAAGGGTTTATGCACAAATACCTCAGTGAAAGCTTAATTACCATAATTAATTACTCTAAACCTTAATCTAACTTTTTGATGTTATTTGAAAACATAAAATGAGCCTAAGTTTCAAATTTGGTTCGATTTGGATGTTGTTTGTGCAAGTTATACAATTTTAGGTACATTTTGGACTGTTATGCAATTTACCCAATTGGGAGGTTTTCTTTGCAAATTATACCTGAATTTTAATCCTTAGATATTCCCTTACCATTCTCGAGATTTTAAACCATGGGGCACCTGGTTTCACCTTGGTTTGAAGGTGTTTCTCTCCAAGAGCATTATAGGGATTACCCTCTTTATAAATGTGCTGATCTTTGAAAGCTATCAACCAATGGGGTTATTTCTTTGTTTGAAGGACGGTAGGGATGGCCTAGAAGGCTTCAGGGGCTTTTAGGATCGACCTTTGATATACAAGAAGAGTCTATGAGTTGTCCTCTTGCATGGCCATGAAGCTCTAGCCTAAGGACATATGGAAAGTCCCATAGACACCTCATACTTGCCCCCTTCTTTATAAAGCCATGCCTACCCCTTCCCACCTCCCAATCCAAGAAGCAATCCTCTCATTCTCTTTCCCACAGCTTAGAGCATCGTCCCTTCTATGTTTGGATACAAAATTTATGTCCCAAGGTAAAAGAGGGTGCCTGCCTTAGTGAAGAAGGCCACTATGAAAAATATGGTCTTTAACTACAAAAAAAATTGTAGCGAAAACCCCAAAATTTGTAGTCAACAACTTTGGCTACATTTATCCTTATATTTATAATCTATAGCTAATACCTGTGTAGCTAATTATTTAGGCTACATTTTTCAAAGTTGTAGTTAGTTATTTCTCTGGCTACAAATTCATATGTAACCCTAATTGTAGGTAAAAAAATGTCCTTACACATAAACATGTAGTTTTCATTGTAGCCAAATGTATGACTACAATTCAATTTTTACCTATGATATGTAGGTAGAGATGACATTTGTTACAATTTGTATTTGTAGTTCATGTATAGAAAAATTTAGCACTTGCTACACATGTAATTATAGCTAGTGTGTAGTGAAAGACACCATGTACTACACATACATATGTAGTGAGAAACATTATGTAGCCAATCAGTCGCTTGCCAATATAGAGGGGTTTTCAATAAGAAAACATATGAATGTTAATCAAGATTGAGTTGTGCTTACAATGTCAACAATGATACTTTTATTTATATTTAAACAATGAGTACACGTGGGGAGGACATTAACCCGACCCCTATTTTACAATATGCATGGAAAAAAGACACATGTATACAATATCTTCTTCTTACTACATCTATCCACTGTAGACTACAAAGCACAATATAAAGAGGGCTCATCTCCCTTAGTTCCTCCACCTAATTCACAATGAGTTCAACAACCCTATGAATCTCAGCTTTAGTGGTGAATCTTCCAATCCCAAACATGATAGAGGTATGTGACATGTCCTCATCAACTCCCAGAGCTCTCAACACATAGGATTGAGCACAAGAGTTGCAACCTTTCCTATTGGCAACATCATGTAGAGGTTCATGTATGGTTAGTTTTGGTTGGCGAATCCCTTGGATCAGAACATATTGGCATTTCTTCTCATAATACATACGTTATGTACTTTTGTATGTTGTGGATCTCAAGTGCCATCAAGTTGATGGTAGCATCCACTTTGTGCGAACCACCATAGATACCTACAAAGAAACATATAAGTTTTGAGATATAGCTCACGAAAGAAACAAGCAAACATAGTTTCTCCTACTCATAACTTACCTATTCCATATGTTGTCCTATCCCAGTGAATGAGAAGTATGAAGTGAATGGGAAGTATCAATGGGCTTCATGCCTTCAGTTTTCTACAATTCAATATATAGTCTAGTTGCCCTGACGACGATTTGTGAACTGCAAGAAATGAAATGAATATTAACTGGTCAGTAAAAGAAGATATAAATCGAATCAAGAAAATCCTTCAAATTGAAAGATAAGAGTCTTCAAATTGCTTCTATACAGATGGAGGATGATATTTGTAGTGCTTTGGAGAAATCATAATCACAATAAAGAACAATAACTAGCATAATATAAACAAATAACTAAATGTAACTTCAGATGGCTCGTATTCTTTACTCCCTTCATATCTGACTCAACCATGTAGTTCAACATCATATACATTGTTGGATCCTAGATGGGTGATTAGATGCTCTAGAGGGGGGTGAATAGAACTGAATGCACTTAAACAAAATTCATTAGACCTTTAAGATATATCACAAGATAAGGTTGCTAAATAGGAAATTTGTGTGCAACTATAGCATACATAGCAAGGGAGAGAGAGATTGAGAAAATACAAGTAGACAAGCTATTTAGAGTGGTTCCTCACTTCAAACTAGAAGTGAGTCAGTCCACTTACCTAGAGAGGTCAGCCTCTAGGATTTCTTAACCTTGCATCTTCATCATATTCATTATAAGAGATACAATACATGACCACTAAAGGACTTACCTATCCAATACAAAGAGTCTTCAACCTTACTAAGGACTTACCCACTTTGCAAGGAGTGTTCCGCCTTCTTCCAAGGACTTACCTACTCTTGCACAAGTCTTCAGCCTTGTAGGAATTACCCACTCTTCTTGGATCTTCCGCCTTTGACTTCACCTTCACTCGGAGAAGCTTCCACCAAGGACTTACCCACTTGAGTAAGGAGTCTTCTGCCTTCACCAATGGCTTACCCACTCTAGCTCCAAGTCTTCAGCCTTGATCTTCACCAAGGGACGCCTTCCCTTATTCTTCTTCACCTCTCTTAGATAAGAGAGAGAACCTTCATCTCCATGATTGAAATGAGAGATGGGGAGATGGTGGAAGTGAGAGCCTCACAAGATATGCATGTAGGACTAGCTCTCTTACATATCTCCTACTCACTCTAATGGATGTAGCAAGTGATTAAGCTTAGAGAGAGAGAGAGAGGAGGTTGTAGGAATCACTCAATTATAGAATAGGAACCTCACATAGAGTTTTACAATGAATGCTCAACCTTGGAATGAAGCCCAAGGGGTCCTATTTATAGCTAGGGATGCCTCTTAGCCTTTGGGAACACTTGAGAACAAAAACTAGCCATTTTGTGGCTTGCAACGGATATATTTTCACTTGTTGCAACTCCACAACGGCTAGAAGCACTTTTATGTACTTTTCCGTACATTGTAATTGGTCGAGTTTCTATAAGGGTAACTCGACCGATAGAGTAAAAGACAAAGCCGATATTCAGACCATCGGTCGAGTTTGTCTTGGGGAAACTCGACCGACCAATGAAAATCGAATTGGTCTGGTACTCCATCGGTCGAGTTCTATGTAGTGTAAACTCGACTGATCAAAAGTCATTTTCAAGATCTAATCAGGATCGGTCGAGTTTGCACCTCACATAACTCGACCGATGAATATTTTGATGTGAATTTTGGAAAATGGCTTTTGAGTGCTTAAACATTCGATCTAAGTGCTCTTGATTTTTTCTAAGCTTAATTACAAGTCATACAATCATTGCAAGTGATTTACAACATGATTCTAATTGATTTACATCATATTATAAAAATGTGCACTTGTATTGACTTTGACTTGTCTTTTCTCCAATTTGAGATGCGCAAGTTAGGTCATTTGGAGTGTGTCTATACCTAATCTGAAAACACTCAAGTAGAGGCATTAGACACCAATGTGTGGAATAGTTAGTCATCATCAAAACACAGGTTTAGTCAATTTAGATGTGAGTCAACATTGACCTAATTGACCTTGAGTCAACAATCTCCCCCTTTTTGAAGATGATAAACCATTCCATAAATGTATTTAAAGCTTTCAAGTAAAATCATACCTTCGGAGAAACCTAGGGGTTTTAATAGAATAGAGTTCATATGCTCCCCCTCAATTGATGCTAGTGGAGTTCTCATACTCCCCCTCAATTGATGCTATTTCTCCTACATGGTTAGCTTTCATAACATTTATAGAATACCATGTCTTCTACTTATATATGTTCTACACATATATGTCTTCTCCCATTTACCTTCTCCCCTTTACATGGGCATACTTCTCCTCTTCATGTAAGACATGCCTTCTTCCTCTTTTAAAAGAAGACATACCTTTCTCCCCCTTTGTCATTTCAAAAATTGGGGTTATGAACAAATAAGAAACATCACTTGTCAAAGAGAAAGGAGATAACACAAATATATATAAGGAGAGTAGAAGAGCACAGATAGGGGCTTGTCCAAGCATAGAAACAAAAGCAAGTTAAAGCATATACTTGAAGAACCTAAAAAGCAAGATAAAGTGATGCAGAAAAATAATAAATCACAATTTTGACCCTCAAGATGACAGAATTTGCCCAAAAAGTATCAAGACTCGTGACAAAGCAATGAGCCTTGCTCAGAAGGTCATTTCTGCATAAAAAACACTACTTTTGCAGCAAAAACTGAAACTGGAGCAAATCTGCATAAAATCCAAACATACTCCAATTTCTACATATAATGTAGATCTATGTACCCTGCATCACAATGTTATGCAAGCAACTCAAGATAATAGATATGCAATTCAAGAAACAATCTTGAGCATGTATGAGACAAGATACAAGCATAGCATATAGATGAGCAAAGATGCCTATTATAAATAAGGCTAGAACTACATGTATGTTGTAACAACTCTAACCTGGGTTATGCTTTAACCCTAGATGTTTTGTTTAAGAAAGATAATTATATGCTTGATATTATATTTTGAAAAGTATTTAAGTCTCAAGAGGAACTTATACTTCAATTTTAGTCCTTTTTGAATAATGTTGAGAATAATATTTTGCTTGTGTTGGACTAAAGTGCAAATTACCCAAGTTGAGGGGTTAAATTGCAAATTGTGCATGATAATATGTTCCACATGTGTTGAAGCATCATGAGAATGAATATGATGTAGAGGTATGGCTACCCCAAGCCTGAGTACCAAGAAAGAGCTGATAAAGCAATGTGTGTGCATTAAAACTTAGTTTTGGTGAAATGTGCACCCAGGGTTCAATATGCAATTTACCACTTCAAAATAGTCCCTAATATTTTTTGGCATCATGTAGAGCAAAGAAAATGAGAGGAGTGTCTCATTTGTATCACTTTGAAGGAGAGAGAATCTTGATATTAAAATAATCAAGATTTAAGCATAACTGAAACCTTAATTCGATTTAATGCAAGAATAAATAAAATAATTGAAGGGCTTTCAACCAAAAATGAGATGGTTGAATTTTCTCAAGTGTGAACGTCCTTGTGCCTTGTAAAGGAAAAGGAAATATCTACGTGAGTGGAGAACCCACTCACATTAAGAAAATAAAAAGAAATATCAACTAACTTATGGATAATAATATTATAAAGGTTAAGATGCTTAATTTCTTTTCCCTTAATTCATGGATTATGGAAGGGAATTCGGAGGTGAGGAATATATCTTTGCATGCAAGGAATTTAGGGGGATAAGTGGCACCAATTTTGGAATTAAAAGATTTTTATAAGACATTTTCTCTCTCATTTCTTATAAAAAAACCTTTTACAACTCAAACCAAAGGCTTTTTTGAATCCACTTCTTCTCTTTGCTTACAAAAACGACCAAGGGAGCTAGGAGCAGCAGGAGGATGACCCCCAACCTGTTGGTAAGATTCTTGACCTTCGTTCACCTTGATTTCATGGTGGAAATCACAAATCAATGCATGATTTCTTCTTATCTCGATCCCATCTTCAATTCTAGCCAATCCTTTTCACTCAAAAGCTTGAGGAACGAACCTTGTGGTGTGAAAAAGCTTCTTTCACCATTTTTGATGTGAATCTCCAAGCTTTGAAGCTCAATTGGAGGCGGGTTATATAACTTGAACCCCCATTCATTGTTATTGAACTCAATTTCCCAATCAATTATGTTCAATTGCTCTTCTTGCAATTCCTTTGATTAGTTGATGCAACTACCATGATAATGGCAAAAGTTTTTGATGGACTAAGGCTTGATGATGATGAAATCATCTTAGGCACACATTCCAACAAGTTTCTATTGCAAATGGTTTTAAGACCTTGATCCAAACGGTTTGCAAACCGTTTGGAGGTTTTGGATCCCAAACTGTTTGGAAGGGTTGACCGTTTGGATGGGTTGACCATTTGAGGTCAGAACCCTAGTACATTTTGGATGATGATCTAATGGATCCAATTGATTGATTCAATATATGGACAATCCTCCAATTAGAAACCCTAATCGGGTTAAGTGCTGAAATTTCAATTGGTTGATTTAAAATTTTGGGTTGATTAACCCAAACGGTATCAAGACCGTTTGGAGGTCAACCAAGACCGTTTGGAGGTCTAGGGTTGATTATGGTTGAGTAATTGAAGGTTCAGAGATATCAAATTGAAATGCAATTAATAGCTAATTTGATGACCAATCCAATGATCTAAACCCTAATTGAATTTCACAAATTTCAATGATGGATGGGGCAAACGGTCTCAAGACCATTTGGAGGTCATCCAAACAACCTCAAGACCATTTGAGGTCAGGTCATAGCATAATTTGATGATGATTCATTGATTTCAATTGAATTAGTTCCACAATGTTAACCATTGATGGTTCCTCGAATTTAAAACCCTAATTGATGGTTTCTTGATTATAAATCCTAGTTCAATTGGGTTCAAAACCCTAATTGATGGTCCAATTGAAGGATGATTCAATAGTTCAATTGATGAATGAATCAAGGATTCAATTGATAGGTGGTTCATTGATTAAAACCTTGAATTGTTCAAGTGTTGAAATACTTTTTTGGTCAATTCGATTTTGAGAGGGTTTGGACCAAACAGTCTTAAGATCGTTTGAGTCCAAATGGTCTCAAGACCATTTGGATCCAAACGGTCTCAAACCATTTGGAGACCCAAGTCCATTCGGTTTCAACACATTTCTAGCTTAAACTATTTCAAGGGCAATTTGCCCAAATGGTTTCAAACCGTTTGAATTCTGAGAGACCAAGACCGTTTAGGGTATAAGTAATCAAAACCACTTGAGGTTCAACATGGTTAATACATTTGGATATCTAATGTAATTGAAGACTCAATTGTTTGATCTACTTGGACACCCAATGTAATTGAAGATTCAATTGGTCAATTCAATTGGATACCTCATGTAATTGAAGGTTCAATTGATCAAATCTTTTGGACACCCAATATATTTAGATGGTTGATACCCTTAGTGGGATTAATCATTGATGCACAATGATGCAATAATTCAATGCATCATGTTAACCTTAAATGCATGTATTTGAATAAAGAGTAGGCTTAATCTAATCAAGAATTAAGTAGTGGACATCCTGAATAGGATGAGAGAGAGAGATTCATACATGTAAGATAATCATGTAGCAATCAATCCTAACACATTCAAAATAAGTGTGGTATACAATTAGGGTATGATCCTTGACAAAGAGATCATAAAACCCTAATTGAGTTGATTGATGAACTTAAACCCTAATCTAGGGTGATTTTATGTGGAACCCTAATTTATGGGATGTTATGTAAACCCTGGTATATTAATGTGATGTGGAACTTAAATCTGGGGTGATGCAATGTAATGCTATATGAAACCTTAATCTTGGGCAATATGGTTATAAACCATAACCCTGATCTGGGTAATGGGATGAGTACCCCCAATTGACATGAATGGGAAACCTTAACCCTGGTAAGGGAATAGCGGTGTTACCCTTGAATAGTGATGTTATATATTGTTTTGCATGGTGCTTATATGAAATTGATGTAATTGTTATCATCTGTACTAACCATGCAGGTATCATGAGATGATGAACATAGCCAGGTATGAGCTATGACATTTTATGCATTGAAATTGTTATTGGGCCTTATGTGCCATAATATACCTTGTTGCCTAGTAAGAGGTAATAAGAGAATTAACTGGCCTTAAGTTCCATGAGAGATGCGTGTGTAACAAGTATCATGTTTACCTTGGTCAGATGACCTAAAGGTGTTAGTTACCTGAAAAAGTGGTAACAATGCTCAAATGACGAGTTAAGTGTTTGAATACCCAGAACCATATGATTATGGTATTCAGATTGTGAAGGGATGAAAATTCCCAGTATTGAAATAAGGGACTAAGATCCCAATGTCTTATAAAGACTGAGAAGTAACTGATGATAATAGTACATGTTTCTTTGTAGCATTTTGTCCTAATAAGTTATGTTTGAAAATTTGACTGATGCTAAAAGAATATGATAATGTACTTAATTAATCAAGTGAAATCTTTTCATGTAGTGCTCTGACCATAGATCCATCATCATCAGTAGCTGGTGATGGTGAAATAGGTTTTCCTACGGGATCTCTTGGAGTTTGCATATTTTTGAATATGTGGGGGTCGATGGGCGAAAATATCCGTACGTCCTAATGGGGGAATTGATGGAAGGTAAACATTAAACCTCTCAATCCTTCATTATATGTTCCAGGATGGATGTATCACAAATCTCCCGATGTTTTTAATGTCGGATTGATGGAGGTAAACACGAAATCTCTCGATTGCGAAGAGAGTGCATCCGCCGTTGTAGCTCTATAGAAAAGATGCCACTATACCCTAACAAGCTATGTAGCAGAGACACAAGATGTCCTGCATGCGATCTCGCACTGACTCAGATGTGGGAAGTCATGGAAGCCGACTCTTCCATTGTCTTTGTATGGTACCGATTTCGACTTCGCAATGGTCGGTTGGAGTATGAGCGGTATATCTCATCTCCTAAGAGCTTAAGTATGTTTGTAAAATGTAATCAGCCGTGTAGCGTATTTGCATAAGATTGAAATACGAGAACCACTGGTTGATGTTATCTTGCTTAGCATGTCCTTCATACATAAATGTTATTTATGTTTCTTAATTCCGTATCGAATAAGAGACATGCTACTTTATCAAGTTATAGCTGAAATACTTGAATAGGAATGTTGCTCTAATCTGCATAGATATTGATTTATCTGTTATTAAAATATATGATTCCACTGTTCAATTTATTTCTATTAAACTACAATAGTAATGTTTTCGGCGGAGAGTTATATCTATCGCTGGGGCAATTTACAAATTTTCTCACCCCCGTGGGATCCAACGTTTTTAGGTAGACACAGACAAAGAGGCAGAAATTTTGTAGCAGGGGAAGAACTGCAGCAACAACAACAAGGACAACAATGATATTCCAAGTGGGAATATTGGTTGTCAAGCTTTGTATATAAAGTCCTACATGTCGTCTCTATACTCTCAGGTCCTAGGAGTCAGTAGATAGTGTTTTTATAATCGATCTGAGATTTTGGCTTGAATGCCTCGAGGATTTTGTTACTTGTGCTTTTTAGCAAAAGAATGATGTATATATATTCCTCGAGAAGAGATAGTACACTAAATATACTTTGTAAATCAGTATGTAAATATAATAATGTGGTTCTTGTTTAAAGAGTTTTCCTGAGAATGGATCTCTTTGTAAATGGTTTTAATTTTTAGTGATTTTCAGTAATCCACTACGAATGATACGCTTCCGCATTAGTTAATCTTGTTACATTAATAAATTTTGTTTTTATGAGTTGGATGTCAAAAATTAGTGGTATTAGAGCTCTAGGTTCGCTGAGTCTACAGAGACATATGATTAAGGTTGTTGAGTCTGTTCTAGTGTCTTCCAGTTTATCTGATAGTGTCTTCTGCTCATATAGGAGAAGAAGAACTTGAAGATGTCTGGATCACATGACAAACATGCTGTTGAGAGTAGCATTGCTGTACCAGGAGGAGGTGCAAGGGATCAAGCTAGGGAGGAACCCGTACCTGAGATTCCTCAACTTGATCAAGTTGCATTAGAAAACCCAGCTTTCCATACCCTGTTCGGGCAGTTTATGACGACTATGACGCATATGGCGGATAGAATGCCACCACCTGCACCGACGGCACCAGCCCACAATGAAGGATAAGGAGCTGGCAAGACCTTTGAACAGCTTCACTGGGTGGGAGCCACAGACTATGCTGGTACAGCTGACCCAGCTGATGCAGATTTGTGGTTGACAGAACTGGAGAAATCTTTTAGAATCCTTAACATCCTTGAAGTAGAGAAGGTGAGGCATGTTTTTTACCTTCTGAAGGGGAGTGTTGGTCATTAGTTGACCATCGAAGAAGGTAAAAGACCAGGTGTTGACGTCAGATGGGATGAATTCCGACGTGAATTTGTCGCTAGATACTTTCCCAAGACTTATCTAGATGAGAAGATCTCTCAATTTGAGAGGTTGAGGCAATGACAGATGAACATTAGCGAGTATGAAGCTAGGTTCATGGAACTTTTGCGGTTCTATCCACACATGGCAGCTACTGATGAAGAGAGGATTTGACATTTCGAGAAAGGGTTGAACGCTGAATTGACCACTCCTGTGTCTGCTCTGGAGAACAGGGAGAGATTTGCCACTTTTGTGGAGTCCGTTAGGCAGATAGAGAGGTCTGTGATTGAGAAGCAACAGACCAGTAATAAGAAATTGTATCCTCAGTTTCAAGGATAGAGGTCTGAGAGCTTCAAGAAGCCGAGATTCTCTGCACCACCACCACCACCAAGGTTTAATACCCCGACACAGTGGACGCCAAGTAGGGGTGGGGGTCATAGTTTTCCTCAAAGTAGAGCTCCCAGTACAACATCAACATCAGTGACAGGACCACCCATGCAGAGTTTGGGAAGTTACAACTGCTTCCAGTGTGGGAGGTCAGGACACTTGAAGAGAGATTGTCCTGAGAAAGTCAGAACTGTAACTCAACCCCAGAGGCAGAGTCAGAAAGGCTCACAGAGGCGACAATTCAGTAATAATGCTATAGGATGTGGACAAGTGTCCCAGGCTGGATCGTCGGCACCCAACAACCAAACACAGGGTCAACCGCAAGCAACATCTAGATTCCATGCCATGAATCAGCCCGATGCAGTAGTCAACCCTCAGGTTGTGACAGGTCAGATGGAACTGTTTTATTCTGATATGTCTTCATCCAGCTTAGTATCTGTATTAATTGATATAGGTGCTACACATTCCTTTATCACTCGAGAAGTGACTCATGACTGCAACATGATTGTCAGTCATAAAGCAGATAATTTGACGCTAGAAACCCCTTTGTTGGGATTTGTAGTGTTGCGGGAGGTGTGTTCTCCCTGCAATCTTTCCTTTTCTGAACATCACATTCAAGTGGATCTTATACCACTTGAGATGTAGGGTTTTGATATAATCCTTGGGATGTACACCTTAGAAAAGTATAAGGTTGTCTTGGATTGTGGTTCCAAGTAGGCCGTGTTCATAGCCAACAGTGACACATGGATCTTTTAGGGAGACAGAAAAAATTTTCCAACTTGTCTTGTGTCAGCTATGGTAGCTGAGAAGTTGATGAGATAGGGATGCTTTGCATTCTTGGCACATGTGGTAGATACCACAATAGAGATCCCTCATCTTCTTGAGGTTCCAATAGTTAGGGAGTTTGAAGATGTATTTCCTGAAGAACTTCCAGGTGTTCCTCCGCCCCGAGAGATTGATTTTGAGATTAATCTAATCCCGGGCATGCAACCGATAGCACAAACACCATATAGAATGGCACCTGTTGAAATGGCACAGCTCAAGAAACAACTACAAGAGTTGTTTGAGAAAGGTTTTATCCGACCGAGTACTTCACCATGGGGTGCTTCGGTCCTCTTTGTTAAGAAGAAGGACAGATCGATGTGGTTATGCATTGATTACAGACAGTTAAATAAAGTAACAATAAAGAACAAGTATCCTTTGCCAAGGATTGATGACTTGTTTGATCAGTTGTGTGGTGAAACTATTTTCTCTAAGATAGATCTGAGATCAAGATACCATCAGTTGCGTATTAAGGAGAGTGACATACCTAAGTCTGCCTTTAGGACAAGGTATGGTCACTATGAGTTCATAGTTATGTCGTTTGTACTAACTAATGCACCAATTGCATTCATGGAACTCATGAATAGGATTTTTTGACCTTTTCTTGATCAGTTTATAGTCATCTTCATAGATGACATTTTGATATACAGTAGAGATGCTCAACAACATGAGCAACACCTCCATCAGGCTTTGACTTTGCTAAGAAAGCATAAGTTGTATGCTAAGTTTAGCAAATGTGAGTTTTGTCTACTAGAAGTTTCTTTTCTAGGTCACGTGATATCTGCTTCAGGTATTCGTGTTGATCCTAAGAAGGTAGAATCTGTCCTACAATGGGAACAACCAAAAACACCGATGGAAATACGTAGTTTCCTAGGGTTGGCAGGCTATTATATGAGGTTCATTAAGAACTTCAGTTCTATAGCTTTACCCCTGACCAAGTTGACCAGAAAGGAGGTTCCTTTTGTACGGAATGACAAGTGCCAACAATCCTTCCAGTTGCTGAAGGAAAGGTTAACTAGTGCACCTGTGTTAGTGTTACCTGAGCAAGGGAAGGGGTACATAGTCTTCTATGATGCATCCAAGAACGGTCTAGGATGTGTGTTGATGCAGGATAAACAAGTGATTTCTTTTGCTTCTCGACAGCTTAAGAAACACGAGGAGAATTATCCGACACACGATCTAGAGCTAGCTGTTGTGGTCCATGCTTTGAAGATCTAGAGACATTATCTCTATGGAGAGACATTCCAGATTTTCACATACCATAAGAATCTAAAGTATATCTTCTCACAGCATGAGCTGAATATGAGACAACGTCACTGGATGGAATTAATCAAGGACTACGATTGTACAATTGATTATCATCCAGGGAAGGCTAATGCAGTGGCTGATGCACTGAGTAGAAAATCAGCAACACCAGCCTTAGATAAAGCACAATTAAACTCCTTAGTGTGCTTTAAAAGAGATATGCTTATGTCCTTAAGGCAAGACAATATAGAGCTTAAGGTTTCATTATTAGTCGGGCTGTTAGCTGAGATGCAAGTAAAACCTACTCTGAGGCAGCAGATTAAAGAAGCACAACAAGCTGATGATGTAGTCCAACAGATCAGGTTAGAGTATGGTAGTGAGAAATGGGATGGCTTCCATGAGTCAGAGGATCAGGTGGTCTGTTACCATGGTAGGATGGTGGTACCTGATGCCAATGACTTAAGAAAGTTAGTTCTGGAAGAAGCTCATTCTTCAATGTATGTCATGCATCCAGGGAGCACCAAGATGTATCATAACTTAAAAGATATGTATTGGTGGTCTGGTTTTAAGAAAGATGTAGCTGAGTTTGTTATGTGGTGTCCGGTGTGTCAGCAGGTTAAAGTTGAACATCAAAAACCCGCAGGAACAATGCAACCTCTGCCCATACCACAGTGGAAATGGGATCATGTGACCATAGACTTTGTGGTTGGTTTGCCTAGAATAGCCAAAAGTCATGATTCCATTTGGGTGATAGTTGATAGGTTGACAAAGATAACACATTTCCTTCCTGTCAAAACAACCTACACTGCTGAGAATCTTGCACAGATATACATAGATGAGATAGTGCGTTTGCACAGGGTTCCAGCTACAATTGTATCTGATAGAGGTCCCCAGTTTACGAGTCATTTTTGGGAACGACTTCATAAAGCTTTGGGTACGCAATTAAGGTTTAGTACAACCTTTCACCCACAGACCTATGGACAATATGAGAGGACCATACAAACCTTGGAGGACTTGCTTAGGGCATGTATCCTTCAGTTTGTAGGAAGTTGGGATCTACAGCTGAGCTTGATAGAATTTGCTTATAATAATATCTATCAACACAGTATTGACATGGCACCATATGAGGCATTGTATGGTAGACGTTGTAGATCTCCTTTATGTTGGTATGAAACAGGAGAATATCAACTTTTGGGTCTTGAGCTAGTACAACAAACAACTGAGAAGATTAAAGTAATATAATAATAGTTGAAAGTTGCCCATGATAGATAGAAATCTTATGCTAATAAGTGTCGTAGATCCCTAGAATTCCAAGTTGGAGACAGAGTATACCTCAAGGTCTCACCTTGGAAAGGTATCCTGAGATTCGGGAAGAAGGAAAAGTTAGCTCCTAGATTTATGGGGCCTTATCCGATCATTGAAAGGATGGGAAAGGTAGCCTATAAGCTGGAGTTACCACCTGAGTTGCATAGATTGCACCCAGTGTTTCATATATCTATGCTGAGGAAGTGTCATCCTGACACAGAGTTAGTTCTGCAACCTGTGGAGGTAGAACTAAATGATGATATATCTTATGTTGAAGGACCTGTGTTGGTTCTTGACAGAAGAATTAAAAAGTTGAAAAAGAAAGACATTTGTCTTATAAAAGTTCTTTGGCATCACCGTGGCATTGAAGAAGCTACGTGGGAGATAGAGGAAGAAATGAGGAGGAAATACCCTACTCTTTTCTCTTAATGTTTTCGTTGATGATTTCGGAGACGAAATCCTTGTAAGGGGTGGGTAACTTGTAATATCCCTGACCTGGGTTATGCTTTAACCCTAGGTGTTTTGTTTAATAAAGATAATTATATGCTTGATATTATCTTTTGAAAATTATTTAATGCTCAAGAGGAACTTATACTTCAATTTTAGTCCTTTTTGAATAATGTTGAAAATAATGTTTTGCTTGTTTTGGACTAAAGTGCAAATTACCCAAGTTGAGGGGTTAAATTGCAAATTGTGCATGATAATGTGTTCCTCATGTGTCGAAGCATCATGAGAATGAAGATGATGCAGAGGTATGGCTACCCCAAGCCTGAGTACCAAGAAAGAGCTGATAAAGCAATGTTTGTGCATTAAAACCTAGTTTTGGTGTAATGTGCACCCAGGGTTCAATATGCAATTTACCACTTCAAAATAGTCCCTAATATTTCTTGGCATGATGTAGAGAAAATAAAATGAGAGGGGTGTCTCATTTGTATCACTTTGAAGGAGAGAGAATCTTGATATTAAAATAATCAAGATTTAAGCATAATTGAAACCTTAATTCGATTTAATGCAAGAATAAATAAAATAATTGAAGGGCTTTCAATAAAAAACGAGATGGTTGGATTTTCTCAAGTGTGAACGTCCTTGTGCCTTGAAAAGGCAAAGGAAATATCTACATGAGTGGAGAACCCACTCACATTAAGAAAATAAAAAGAAATATCCACTAACTTATGGGTAATAATATTATAAAGGTTAAGGTGCTTAATTTCTTTTCCCTTAATTCATGGATTATGGAAGGGAATTCGGAGGTGAGGAAGATATCTTTGTATTCATGGAATTGAGGGGGAGAGGTGGCACCAATTTTGGAATTAAAAGATTTTTATTAGACACTTTCTCTCTCATTGATTTTCTTATTAAAAAAACCTTTTACAACTCAAACCAAAGGCTTTTTCGAATCCACTTCTTCTCTTTGCTTGCAAAAATGACCAAGGGAGCTAGGAGAAGCAGGAGGATGACCCCCAACCTGTTGGTAAGCTTCTTGACCTTCGTTCACCTTGATTTCATGGTGGAAATCACAAATCAATGCATGATTTCTTCTTATCTGATCCCATCTTCAATTCTAGCCAATCCTTTTCACTCAAAAGCTTGAGGAACGAACCTTGTGGTGTAAAAAAGCTTCTTCCACCATTGTTGATGTGAAGCTCCAAGCTTTGAAGCTCAATTGGAGGCGGGTTATATAACTTGAACCCCTATTCATTGTTATTGAATTCAATTTCTCAATCAATTATGTTCAATTGCTCTTCTTACAATTCCTTTGATTAGTTGATGCAAGTACCATGATAATGGCAGTAGTTTTCGATGGACTAAGGCTTGATGATGACGACATCATCTTAGGCACACATTCCAACAAGTTTCTATTGCAAATGGTTTTAAGACCTTTGTCCAAACGGTTTCACCAAACCGTTTGGAGACCAAACGGTTTGCAAACCGTTTGGAGGTTTGGATCCCAAACCATTTGGAAGGGTTGACCATTTGGATGGATTGACCGTTTGAGGTTAGGACCCTAGTACATGTTGGATAATGATCTAATGGATCCAATTGATTGATTCAATATATGGACAATCCATCAATTAGAAACCCTAATCGGGTTAAGTGCTGAAATTTCAATTGGTTGATTGACCCAAACGGTCTCAAGACCATTTGGAGGTCAACCAAGACTGTTTGGAGGTCTAGGGTTGAGTATGGTTGAGTAATTGAAGGTTCAGAGATATCAAATTGAAATGCAATTAATAGCTAATTTGATGATAAATCCAATGGTCTAAACCCTAATTGAATTTCACAAATTTCAATGATGGATGGGGCAAACAGTGTCAAGACCATTTTGAGGTCATCCAAACGACCTCAAGACCGTTTGAGGTCAGGTCATATCATAATTTGATGATGATTCATTGATTTCAATTGAATTAGTTCCACAATGTTAACCATTGATGGTTCCTTGAATTCAAAACCCTAATTGATGGTCCAATTGAAGGATGATTCAATAGTTAAATTGATGAATGAATCAAGGATTCAATTGATAGGTGGTTCCTGGATTAAAACCTTGAATTGTTTAAGTGTTGAAATACTTTTTTGGTCCATTCGGTTTTGAGAGGGTTTGGACCAAACGGTCTCAAGACCGTTTGGATCCAAACGGTCTCAAACTGTTTGGAGACCCAAGTCCATTTGGTTTCAACACATTTCTTGATTAAACGGTTTCAAGGGAAATTTGCCCAAACGGTTTCAAACCGTTTGAATTCTGAGAGACCAAGACCGTTTAGGGTCTAAGTAATCAAAACCACTTGAGGTTCAACATGGTTAATCCATTTGGATATCTAATGTAATTGAAGACTCAATTGGTTGATCCACTTGGACACCCAATGTAATTGAAGATTCAATTGATCAATTCAATTGGATACCTCATGTAATTGAAGGTTCAATTGATCAAATCTTTTGGACACCCAATATATTTAGATGGTTGATACCCTTAGTGGGATTAATCATTGATGCACAATAATGCAATAATTCAATGCATCATGTTAACCTTAAATGCATGTATTTGAATAAAGAGTAGGCTCAATCTAATCAAGAATTGAGTAGTGGACATCCTGAATAGGATGAGAGAGAGAGATTCATACATGTAAGATAATCATGTAGCAATCAAGCCTAACCCATTCAAAATAAGTGTGGTATACAATTAGGGTATGATCCTTGACAAAGAGATCATAAAACCCTAATTGAGTTGATTGATGAACTTAAACCCTAATCTAGGGTGATTTTATGTGGAAGCCTAATTTAGGGGATGTTATGTAAACCCTGGTATATTAATGTGATGTGGAACTTAAATCCGGGGTGATGCAATGTAATGCTATATGAAACCCTAATCTTGGGCAATATGGTGATAAACCATAACCCTGATCTGGGTAATGGGATGAGTACCCCCAATTGACATGAATGAGAAACCCTAACCCTGGTAAGGGAATAGAGGTGTTACCCTTGAATAGTGATGTTATATATTGTTTTGCATGGTGCTGATATGAAATTGATGTAACTGTTATCATTTGTACTAACCATGCAGGTATCATGAGATGATGAACATAGCCAGGTATGAGCTATGACGTTTTATGCATTGAAATTGTTATTGGGTCTTATGTGCCATAATATACCTTGTTGCCTAGTAAGAGGTAATAAGAGAATTAATGGGCCTTAAGTGCCATGAGAGATGCTTGTGTAACAAGTATCATGTTTACCTTGGTCAGATGACCTGAAGGTGTTAGTTACCTGAAAAAGTGGTAACAATGCTCAAATGATGAGTTAAGTGTTAGAATACCCAGAACCATATGATTATGGTATTCAGATTGTGAAGGGATGAAAATTCCCAATATTGAAATAAGGGACTGAGATCCCAATGTCTTATAAAGACAGAAGTAACTGATGATAATAATACATGTTTCTTTGTAGCATTTTGTCCTAATAAGTTATGTTTAAAAACTTGATTGATGCTAAAAGAATATGATAATATACTTAATTAATCAAGTGAAATCTTTTCATGTAGTGCTCTGACCATAGATCCATCACCGTCAGTAGCTGGTGATGGTGAAACAGGTTTTCTTACGGGATCTCCTGGAGTTCACATATTTTTGAATATGTGGGGGTCGATGGGCGAAAATATATGTACGTGCTAATGGGGGAATTGATGGAAGGTAAACATTAAACCTCTCAATCCTTCATTATATGTTCTGGGATGGATGTATCACAAATCTCCCGATGTTGTTAATGTCGAATCGATGGAGGTAAACACAAAATCTCTCGATTGCGAAGAGAGTGCAGCTGCCGCTGTAGCTCTATAGCAAAGATGCCACTATACCCTGGCAAGCTATGTAGCAAAGACACAAGATGTCCTGCATGTGATCTCACACTGACCGAGATGTGGGAAGTCATGGAAGCCGACTCTTCCATTGACTTTGTATGGTACCAATTTCGACTTCACAATGGTCGGTTGGAGTATGAGCGGTATATCTCATCTCCTAAGAGCTTAAGTATTTTTATAAAATGTAATCAGCTGTGTAGCGTATTTGCATAAGATTGAAATACGAGAACCGCTGGTTATGTTATCTTGCTTAGCATGTCCTTAATACATAAGTGTTATTTATGTTTCTTAATTCCGTATTGAATAAGAGACATGTTGCTTTATCAAGTTATAGCTGAAATACTTGAATAGGAATGTTGCTCTAATCTGCATAGATATTGATTTATTTGCTATTAAAATATATGATTCCACAATTCAGTTTATTTCTATTAAACTGCAATAATAATGTTTTCGATGGAGAGTTATATCTCTCACTTGGGCAATTTACAAATTGTCTCACCCTCGTGGGATTCAACATTTTTAGGTAGATGCAGACAAAGAGGCAGAAATTCTGTAGCAGGGGAAGAACTGCAGCAGTAGCAACAGGGACAACAATGATATCCCAGGTGGGAATACTGGCTGTCAAGCTTTGTATATAAAGTCCTACGTGTCGTCTTTGTACTCTCAGGTCCTAGGAGTAAGTAGATAGTGTTTTTATAATCGATCTGAGATTTTGGTTTGAATGCCTCGAGGATTTTATTACTAGTGCTTTTTAGCAAAGCAATGATGTATATATATTCCTCGATAAGAGATAGTACAATGAATGTACTTTGTGAATCAATATGTAAATACAATACTGTGGTTCTTGTTTAAAGAGTTTTCCTGAGAATGGATCTCTTTGTAAATGGTTTTAATATTAGTAATTTTTAGTAATCTGCTGCGAATGATACGCTTCTGCATTAGTTAATCTTGTTATATTAGTAAAATCTTATTTTTATGAGTTCGATGCCACATATGTGAACTACTAGTAGAAGATATCACAGGTTAGGACTACCAGTATGATCTAGATCATAGAAAGAGATACCAAAAGATACAAGCAAGCTATGAGTAGATGTAGAGATATATCCAAACAAAGAGATATGCAATATTAGAAGCATGAAAGGATATAACTCACTAACAAATATGCATCATTACCAAAAGATGATCACCACTAAGAGCCTCAAGGCTGTATCAATACAAGATATACACCTAGATAGATGTAGCAAGTTAGAGCACAATGGAAGAAATTTAAGACACAACCAAGAGATCCAAAGAGGTCATCATCAAAACCCGCAGAACAACTCAAAGCAAGTAATTGCAAGATATAGATATACCAATTTAGAGTAATTTGAAAGATAGAGTTTTAGACAAGTTAGGAAATTTATAACATGGAAATATGCATATATAAAGGTACCAAAGGAGTGCCAAGGAATAAGGCTATTGGTTGAAAAAAACTAGTTGAGAGGGAAATTCTCACTCAATAAGCCAAATGTATATTCTGTGCACAATGTTATCGGTCGAGTTCTGTGCATTGACAACTCGACCGATGATAGCTACTGGCAACACCCATTGGTGCCTATCAATCGAGTTTCTATCAAGACAAACTCGACCAACAGACCAGCTGTCAAAAAGCACCTATATTTCATAAAAACATATTTAAAGGCATGGGAGATCTAAAAAACAAGTGTTCAGCTTTATAAAGGACAGGATCTGGAGAAAATTTCAAGGGTGGTTGGAAAAACTACTATCCAAACCAGGGAAAGAGGTACTTATTAAAGCAGTGGCACATGCTATCCCAACATATATAATGATCATCTTCCAGCTACCGACGGTCACTATTGATGAGATCCAAAGAATCATATCCAGATTCTAGTGGGGCACAAAGGATAAGGAGAGGAAAATGCCATGGGTGAGTTGGAATAATTTGTGCAGGCCAAAGAGACAAGGAGGGATGGGTTTTAGAGATTTCCACATTTTCAATCAAGCCCTCTTAGCAAGACAATTATGGCGGATAGCAAACCACCCGGAGGCGTTGGTGACTAAAGTCCTCAAAGCCAGATACTTTCCCAGGACATCTATATGGGAGGCAAGACGTGGGCATGATCCAAGCTACATGTGGAGGAGTATGTGGGGGGCCAAAGCACTGCTGACAGAAGGAGAACAATGGAGAGTGGGGAATGGGGCTGATATCAATATTTGGGAGGATTACTGGCTACCCAAGGAGGAGGATAAACTCGAACTTCTCAAAAATGAAAGGAACGCCAAATACAACCGAGTCAGAGAGCTCATGACAGATGATGGCACCGGATGGGAGATGACAAGAGTGAGAGATTGCTTCCCAGAGAGCTATGCTAGGAAGATTTGTGCTATCTAGCTCAGCACCCAAAGACCCAAAGATTTGTTGATGTGGTGGACCTCAAGCAATGGGGAATTCACAGTCCGTTCAGCTTATTGGTTGGGTTTGATGGGGAAAGAGGAATCCAGATGTTATAAAGATGCACAAGGTGATGACTTGTGGAAAAATATTTGGCATGCCGGATGGAGCCCAAAGACAACCCATTTTCTATGGAGGATTTGCACGGGAGGCCTGGCCACCAGAGGAAGGCTTTTTGATAGACACTGCATATCGGATGGCACATGCATGTTGTGCATAGCGGAAAAGGAGACAATATCCCATATGTTGTTTTGGTGCCCAAATGCCACGGAGGTTTGGGAACTCCTACCTAAGGAGGTGCAGAACTGGGTTGAAGATGTCAAAGATGGGGAGGTGGCTACAACCATGAAGGAAGCAATTGCGAGGCTGACGACGTGTGAAGCTACTTTGATCGTGGCTGCCATGTGGGCGGTGTGGAGAGGGAGATGCACCCGTGTTTTCAATAACGAAGAAGCAAACAACAACTTCCTTTATCGATGTGCGATGCTGATGGTAAGGGGATTAGATGCTCATTTGAGTCAGCCCATGCATGGGGCACGAGTCGAACGCAGGCAGGAGGGAACGGGGTGGAGAGTGCCAGTTGAAGGTCACATGAAGCTAAATGTGGATGGTTCGTGCCGTGAAGACGAAAACTTGGGCATAGGCATAGTGATGAGAGACGCAACGGGGAAACTGGTTGGGATGGCAGGGGAGAAGGTTACTACGGGAAAGGAGGTAGCCATGACTGAGGCTTTGGCTGTGAGGGCGGCGCAGATATGGGCGAACAAGGAAGGTGTTACACAGGTGGAAGTAGAATCAGACTCCATGATGATTGTCCAAGCTTGCAACACCACCGTGTTGCGGAGGGACTATCTTGGCACTATCGTGGAAGCCATTCTCTTGTTGAAATGTTTGTTTTCTTTTTGTAGTTTTAGCTACATTAACTGTATAGATAATAGGGAAGCACATATATTTGCCAACAACGTCCGTAGAGGACAAGTAGATAGGCTTCTTTTATTGCAACCTTTTCCATCATGTAGTTCGAACCTTGTAAACCTTGTTTTAGATCATTAATAATTTTTCGGGGAACCCCCATCACAGGGTTTCCCGTCTTTTCTATAAAAAAATATATTTAAAGGCATGCTAAATATACAAACCATATCCAAACATGTCTAAGCAAGTTAGTAATGCACTATATAAGCATTAGAAACAAATTTTGAGCAAGAGTGTGAAGAGAATCACAAAATACCACTTTTGACTCAAAAACCACATGCATAGTGCACACTAACTTGACAAAAACAAGTTAGGATAGGTTATAAGCAAGAGAAACATTACCTTTGTGCTTATCATTCCTTTTTCCACTTGTTGTCACCCTCTGCACATCTCACCTTTCTTCTTTCATGTGGATTGAGAAGTCAATTTGCAATTCAATAACTCAAGTCAATCCATTTGCAAATACCTACAAGAAGAAAGATGAAATAGTCCCCAATCATATTTTTGGGTCCGAAGGGGTTAGCTTAGCAACCCAAGTCCTATTGCTCTTGGGTGCTTTCCTAAAAGGACAACAAGTAGAATAATGACTAAAATCATTGCAATAGTTTCATGTGCCCATAGTCTTGGAAATAGAGGATTCTCCATAGAATATTGGAGGTCCTTTATCTTTGTTGTTCCCTTGACTAATATCATATCCTAAACCATGTCTACCAATTTGTTTAGTAGTATGGTGTAGGATGTCATTAAGGATCTTCTTACCAACTAAGAATCTTTGCAAAGAAGATCTCAAACTATCATTATCATGCATAAGAGAAGTAATAGTAGAAGACAAATTATTTATATTATCTCTAGCATGCAAAAGATCATTTTCTAAGCAAAGAGCTTTAGTTAAATAAGAATCTCTATCAATATGAAGAGCAGCAACATCTTTCTCTCTACTAGTAGAACTAGCACAAGATTCATGCACATTGATTTTAGCAAGCAAGGAGGCATTTTCTGTTTCTAATTCTTGCAAAACAAAATCTTTTTCCTTGTTTTCATATTTAAGAACATCAATATCATGCATGAGATAACCAACAATTAAAGTATGATCTTCATTAGAACTAGGCATAAGAGGTTGAACTTCTAGATATCTAATCTTATCAAACAAACTAGCATTTTCAAGTTTGAGAGAATCTATTTGACCAAGACAAGCATTTTTATCATCAAGCAAGTAAGAATTAGCATGTTCAAGATCATCTAGTTCTACATGCAAATTATCAAAAATTCTAGCAAGCTTTTTTCTTTTTCCTTTTATAAGACTTAAGAGAGGCAAAAGTATCATGAATAAAAGCAATCAAAGATTCTTTATCTAAAGAGTTTAGATTTACCTCACTTGAGTCTTTACTTGTTGATGCTATAAGAGCAAAATGGCATTCTCCTTCATCACTAGAGCTTGAGCTTGATCCTTCACTTGAATCTTCACTTGAGCTTGAGTCAGAGGAGCCACTTGAGCTTGAGTGTCATTTCTCCTTCTTCTTGTGAAGATGGGTCTTTTTGCCTTGTGGGCAATCTTCCTTGTAGTGACCCTTCTTTCCACATGTAAAGCACCAGATGGAGGAAGACTTGCCTTTATAGAATCTATCCTTAGAGTACATGGCATCTTCTTCAACTTGAGAGGATGGAGAGACTTGTTCCATGATAGCTTCAATTTGAGCCTTCATTTCAGCCTTCTTCATTCTCTTTAGCTCTTTCTTCTCTTGTCTTTCAACTTCTTCTATTTTGTCAAGTGTGACTTCATGTGCTTGTAGATTTCCAATAAGCTCTTCAATAGGAATATCCTTAAGAGACCTTGCTTCTTCAATGGAAGTCATCTTGGGTTCCCACCTCTTGGGGAGAGTTCTAAGGATCTTTGAGTTGATCTCTCCACTAGACATAGGATGCCCTAGAACAGCAAGACCATTCACAATGGTGTTGAGTCTTGAGTACATGTTAACTATCCTCTCCTCCTTTCCCATCTTGAAGTTCTCAAGCAGCCCTTTGATCATGTAGACTTTGCTTTCCTTCACTTGATATGTCCCTTCATAAGTGATGCATAGCTTTCTCCATACCTCATAGGCTGTTTCACATGAAGAAATCCAGTTGAACTCGGTGGGGTCATGGAGGCATAGAGGATGTGCATGGCTCTAGCATTCAAGGTTGCTTTCTTCAAGGTGGCTTCATCCCATTCTTCAATATTTGTCTTTGGTAGCATGTATGGGTTGTTCACCATTTGCCACATCTCAATACTTGATCCTTGGATGTAGAATTGAAGCCTTCTTCTCCAATAGAGGAAATTGCTCCCATCAAAGATTGGTAGGATGATCAAGTATCTCCCTCCTTGGTAGTCACCCATCTTCTCCTACTTGTTGAAGTATGCTTGGAGAAGACCCGCTCTGATACCAATTGTTGGATCCTAGATGGGTGATTAGATGCTCTAGAGGGGGGGGTGAATAGAGCTGAATGCACTTAAACAAAATTCATTAGACCTTCAAGATATATCACAAGATAAGGTTTCTAAATAGGAAATTTGTGTGCAACTATAACATACATAGCAAGGGAGAGAGATTGAGCAAACACAAGCAGACAAGCTATTTAGAGTGGTTCCTCACTTCAAACTAGAAGTGAGTCAGTCCACTTACCTAGAGAGGTCAACCTCTATGATTTCTTAACCTTGCATGTTCATTATATTCATTATAAGAGATACAATACATGACCACCAAAGGACTTACCTATCCAATACAAAGAGTCTTCAACCTTACCAAGGACTTACCCACTTTGCAAGGAGTGTTCCGCCTTCTTCCAAAGACTTACCTACTCTTGCACAAGTCTTCAGCCTTGTAGGAATTACCCACTTTTCTTGGATCTTCCGCCTTTGACTTCACCTTCACTCGGAGAAGCTTCCACCAAAGACTTACCCACTTGAGCAAGGAGTCTTCTGCCTTCACCAAGGGCTTACCCACTCTAGCTCCAAGTCTTCAGCCTTGATCTTCACCAAGGGACGCCTTCCCTTGTTCTTCTTCACCTCTCTTAGCTAAGAGAGAGAACCTTCATCTTCATGATTGAAATGAGAGATGGGAAGATGGTGGAAGTGAGAGCCTCACAAGATATACATGTAGGACTAGCTCTCTTACAGATCTCCTACTCACTCTAATAGATGTAGCAAGTGATTAAGCTTAGAGAGAGAGAGGAGGCTGTAGGAAGCACTCAACTATAGAATAGGAACCTCACATAGAGTTGTGCAATGAAGCCCAAGGGGTCCTATTTATAGCTGGGGATGCCTCTTAGCCTTTGGGAACACTTGAGAACAAAAACTAGCCATTTTGTGGCTTGCAATAGATATATTTTCACTTGTTGCAACTCCACAATGGCTAGAAGCAGTTTTCTGCACTTTTCCGTACAGTGCAATCAGTCGAGTTTCTATAAGGGTAAATCGACCGATAGAGTAAAAGACAAAGCCGATATTCAGACCATCAGTTGAGTTTGTCTTGGGGAAACTCGACCGACCAATGAAAATCGAATTGGTCTGGTACTCCATCAGTCAAGTTCTGTGTAGTGTAAACTCGACCGATCAAAATTTATTTTCAAGATCCAATCAGGATCGGTCGAGTTTGCACCTCACATAACTCGACCGATGAACAACCTGATGTGAATTTTGGAAAATGGCTTTTGAGTGCTTAAACATTCGATCTAAGTGCTCCTAATTTTTTCTAAGCTTAATTACAAGTCATACAATCATTACAAGTGATTTACAACATGATTCTAATGGATTTACATCATATTACAAAAACGTGCACTTGTATTGACTTTGACTTGTCTTTTCTCCAATTTGAGATGCGCAAGTTAGGGCATTTGGAGTGTGTCTATACCTAATCTGAAAACACTCAAGTAGAGGCATTAGACACCAATGTGTGGAATGGTTAGTCATCATCAAAACACGGGTTTAGTCAATTTAGACGTGAGTCAACATTGACCTAATTGACCTTGAGTCAACATACATATGATTCAACTGCCCATACATGCTATAAATATAGAGCCTAATCATTCTAACAGTCAACTATTTTTAGATTCTTGTACTATTCAAATTAATCATTCAAGGATCAGCCTACTATAATCCATTCAAGAAGAGGAGAGAGCATAAGAATGTAATTTATAGGACTGTTGAACTGGGTAGGTATAGTAACAAAAGAAATAGAGGACAACACCTATCTTTCTACTGCTAACCCTTTCCAAGAGTTAAAACAATCAATCTTCAGAACCTCTAGCTTGATCCACAATACTATCTATGCACAACAAACTAAGGACATTAACACAAAATGAATTTCGAAGCTACAAGTACCACAACTAGAAGTTGAAACCATACAAAATCTAGCATCAAGACTACTGACAAGTTGACACTTCATATAAACTAAATCAACAAATTTAAACTTAGATGCTAATATAGCATCACAACAGTGACCAAGAACTTGACTTGTGGTCTGAGCAGAATATAGTTCAAACACCCAATTCAAACTCACCTCAGCACCAGTAGATTCCATACAGTTGATAGCTATATAAGTGGGGTCTCTGCAACATTGTGTTGGCAGACCAATATCTGTTAATCTTCAAACTAGTTGGTGGAAAACCAAATTCTCCTAGTGTTCCATTTACAGAAACAATATTGCATACAAAAGAACATGAAATTCATATTACTTGGCAGAAGGATGAGACAATAGGCTTGAATGGCAGCTTGCTGGAGGAGGATGGAGCCAATAGACATAGTAGAACCAAGCAGACAACCTGGAAACAATCATATAACAAATGTGAGTAGTGATCCATAATCATAGTTTGCATAGAAAATATAATATGAAATAAAAACACTCTGACCATACAAGCCTTCTCAGATAGATGACACAATTTTCTAAAAGTTAAATCCAGATTAAAATTCATCTTATCCTATTTGACTAACTAACTAATTTAAAATGCATTAAAACCTACTAGCTAATAAGATGCTCAACTAATATCTAGATAATAACTATTATGCTTTGTGAGACTTATACACAGACCTGTATCTAGTGTAGATGGAACTATAAAAATATAATTGCAGTGTTAAAAATATGTAATGCAACATTTTTGGTAATAATTCTAGGTCTATAAATTGTCTACTCATTCCATGCAGTATTTAGATCATTATGAATGATGCTAGTGTATTAGCCTTTGTTCAGTGAAACAATTCAACTCACTCCCTGTTTGATATCTTAACAGTTGTATCATACTGATACATTATTGTCAACATCACCATCAAATTAAAGGATCTACAAGAACAATTTCCAAGATGCTTTGATAATCAAACATGGGATTCTAAATATGTAAATGATAGGAAATCAATGAATGTCAAGTTGAACAATCAAGAGGTTGCAATAAGAAAATAAGATTTTTGTCTAATGATAGCGATCGACAAAAAGAAAAACAACGGACATAAAAGAAAATGGTGGACACAGAACATGAGAAATCCCTTCTTACAGTTTGATAGGTTGAACTTAGATTTTCATAGGCCATGACTTGGTTTTGTTCCTTTTCCTTCTAGTATTAGAAATCATTACTAATTAGCTACTCAATGATCCAGGAGTCCACCATATGAAATATTTTTTTACTAATGAACTCATGACTTAAAGCTGACATGTTGTATTCATAGATAGAGACAAGACCAAGGAAGTTATATTAGGAGTTTGCATTTAGTGGAGCTTACCCACTCTTTGGTTCCCCTACACATTACCCACTTTACTACTTTAGAAGATGTGACATGCTGTTTGGAGAGGTGCACAATCATCTTGCTTCTTCACCTAATTAATCTGCCTTGTGTTCGAATTTGAGATGTGCTGACTTCATATCAAATGATCTAAGAGTGTAAGGACCCTGACCTCCATTTAGGGTTTACCCTATTTGTTTTGCTTAACCCTGATACTTCGTTGCTTGCTAATCACCTGTGGTGGTGATTAGGGTTTGTTGGTGCTTTGTTGAGAGCTGGAGGTGCTACCTGCAATTAACCCAAGTCTAGGGTTTGTGGGCAAGTTTTGAGGTGTTCCTCCCTCTCCTTGCTTCCTCTAGTATTGAGAGGAAGGTTTGGGCCCGTTTCTTGAGTTCCTTTGGGCTTGGTTGAGCTTGTTGGGCCTTGTTGAGTGTTACCTTTGCTTCTTTGTGCCTTGTGTCGGGCAAGTGCTTGCTTGTGTCGACCTAGTGTGTCACCCAGGGTTTGTGTCGCCCTAGTGGTGTGTCGCCCATGGACCTTTGACCATCTTTGACCTCGTTTGTGTCATCACTAGTGGACACTTGGTGCTTGATGCTTACATGTGGCAATGGCCTTAGACATGTGTTTAGGACATGCTAGAGTGGTGGCATTGCCCATGGACAAGTGTCCCTAGGTGGGCGACACCTTGCTTTGCTCTACCTTGTTTTCTCCTCCATCCCCTTCTATATATGTGTTTCCTTTCCCTTTCTAAGGATCCCTTTAGTTCCTTAGTCTCCCTTCTCCTTGGATGACACCCTTCCTCCTTGCTAGCTTGGTGGTCGTTCCTTCCTTGGAGTCTCCTTCTTCCTTGGTGGTGCTTGGAGCTTGCTTAAGGCGGGTTACATAACTCCAAACCCTAACTACACTACCTTCTTTTATGTTCTTATGATCATTTTGGCTATATGAGTTGCTAGTTAGTTCCTTACTTAAGTTGTTCTTATTGGCCGAACCATGTGTTCTAGGGTTTCTTGGTGAGCAATACTCCCTTCTCTCCTAGGTCTTGAGGAGTGAGCTTGAGTTCTAGTATCATGAGCAACACTCCTCTCTCGTTTAAGTTGAGAGGTGAGCTTGTGTTCTAGTAGCTTGAGCAACACCCTCCTCTCACCATGGACTTGAAGGGTGAGCTTGGTGGTAGTTGTGGCCCTCATTTAAGGGTTCTTCCTTATGTTGCATGATACCTCTTGACCTAGGGTCTTGGACGACATGTTGTGGTGGCTGTGATGGATGATACCCCTGGTCCCTGACCTGATGACGGGCCTCACACCAGTCCTGGGTGTGTCGGCCGACAGCCCTACACCTGACGGGCGTTGCACGACACTCTAGTGCCTGATATGTGTGGTTGTCCGATATGTCTTGGGTGCCCATTAGTAGGTAGTTAGACGATACACCCCTTATCCTGAGCTGCACATTGCTTATAGTGCCCGTTACACCTAGCAGCGTGGAGTGTCGTCCGTTATACCTTGGGCTCGTATGTTGGCTGATAGCTTATGATATGTTGGGCGTCATGGCGTTATGACGATATGCCTGACGCAGCGTTGCTCGTCTTAAGAGGCACGGTAGGTATGGCTGCACGGCAGGCCCTGTGGTCGTTATCCCTGACACACGACGAAGCGTTGCATGACACAGATGTGCACGGCATGCGTTGCACAATACACATGGGTGCGCGAGTTAGCTTGGTCCCTTGTTGCCCGACATACCTTGGAAAGGTAGCCTGACACCCCTACTGGTTGCTTGGCTGATAGATGGCTGGTTTGCTGGTCCGTTGTATGGTTGGACGATAGATGAGGGTGCCCTACCCGATACCACCTTTGGTGAGGGTAGTGGGGGCTTTTAGTGAGGGTCCCGTCCCTTATAGAAACGATATGTTAGATGTTGTTCTTGCTATCACGTTTAGTTATGTTGGTGACCCTTAATATGCTTGATGATAATCGTTATGGTATAGCTTATCCATGGAGCTTAACATGACTTTACCTATGTATGTGATCATCTTGACTCTATGTATAATGATAAGGAAATGGTAAGCATGTAAGATGCTTTGCATGATGATATGACCTATGTCCATGATCACAGGTTGAGGCATGTGTGATAAAGTTTATAATCATCAGTACTACCCTATGTTTGATATCATGATCTCTCTGTACTAACCATGCAGGTGATGAATAGCCAGGAAAAGGGCTATCACGTATATATATATATGTTGAATAACATTGCTTTGATGGTTACTCTTGATAATGAGATAACATGTATGATGTGTTTAGCTAAAATACATGTGATTGTTATCCCATGATGATGATGTAAGCCTTGAGAGGCAGTGGCACTATGTGATGAGGGATTGAGATCCCATGGTAATGTGATGATCCTTGAGAGGGATCTAGATGATTGGCAAGAGGCCAAGAGGTAGCATGTAATGTTGGATCCTTGTGATGGATCAAGATGATGTTGATTACAATGACAGCATAATGTTAAGCTTCATATTGCTTATTCTTGTTATAGTTTGCATGCTATACAACTTGGTTGAATCTTGCAATCCACTTAAAATATATTAATTAATCATAGTGGAATATATCATGTAGTTTGCCCTGGCCATAGATCCATCATCGTCTGGAGCTGGTGATGGTGAAATGGGTTTCCCTGCTGGTTAACCCGGAGCGCATATTGTTGAATATGCGAGGTTTCTCCTAGCCTAAAATAGAGAGGGAATTGAGTGCAGATACAGTTGCAGACTCGGGATATGTATACAACATGGTGAACAGGCCCATGGCTCAGTGTATTAGAGCATGAATGCGTTCATGGCTCAGAGCACGGTGAACAGGCCCGTGGCTCAGTTTTACTAGCGTCGTGACCTGTACCAAGGGGGGCTAGAGGGAGGGTAGCCTATAGAGCTGACCCTGTGGCTGAGGCCACTTAAGCATGAGACTGCGATCCTGCTATTGGTTCTCGTGCACTGACCACGAGGTGGGAGGTCGTGGAGTCCGACTCTTCCATTGACCTTGTATGGCACCGGTTTGGGTTTTGCAACCGAAGGTTGGATCTGAGCGGTACAGCTCACTTCCTCAGGGCATAATAATACATAATCCAGCCGCTTAGTATTTACTGCTTAAGGCAAAACACGAAATATTGGTTGAGGCCTTGCTTGCATAATTAATCTTGTTATACTTGCAGTTATTTTATACGCTCTTGGTATTACTTGGGTAAGAGATTATAATTCTTATCTTGTCAATTATGTTTCATAAGAAATTACTTGAGTATACGCCTTCCGTACATCTGGTAAGCTTGACGGTATGAACAACTTTATTTTATAAACTGCTCTTGTTATACCTCTTATCAGTTATCTGCTGTTGTTGCTTTATCTTTCTGAGGTTTTGTAGTTTCGTCGGGGAGTTATGTTTCTCACTGGGACTGTGTGTCTCACCCCACTGGTTTATACCCCTTTTAGGTGGTTGAGCTAGGTGTGGTGGTGGTAGTGGAGTTGCGGCCGAGCAGCAAGATGAGCAGTAGAAGGCAAGAGATGGATATACTGCTGTTTTGGTTGTTTTGTAGTAGATTCTTAGAGTCATCCCTGTACTCTCAGGTCCTTGGAGGTGTTTGACGTTGTTTCATGATGTACAACTACTGTTGTTTTGTGTATCCTACTGCTGGTCGGATGTGGTCCGTTATGTATGTATAAATAGGTGATGAACTCATGTGATGATGGAACAGCTGGTCCTCTAAGCTGTGGACACGTATCAGATCTTGTATATGTTTATATAACATGTTTTCCTGCAGGACGAGGACTTGAATGTAATAGTTTCTCAGTTTATCCGCTTTTGGAAATCGGTTTTTATTAACCCATGTTTTGGTAATCTGTGGTTATGGTGATTTCTACACATTTTCGCGTAACACCTCACTGCCTATGTGATAGTGGGATGTGTTGCCACAAAGGGTGACATAAAAGAGACAAGGAGTCTGATCTATATAGATTTCTACACTAACCATGAAGGAGAGTATGAAATATAAGAAAGTTAGGGTATCCCGGTATATAGGGCTACATGTAAGAGTAGTAATTACTCACCTTCAAACCAAGGCTCTCCCCAAATGATCCTATCCCAAGCTTGTTTGTTTGCACAATAGGAATATTGAGCATGTCATGTCCTACTGCGCCTGCCAAATGACATAGAATGAAATATTCTCCTAATTAAAATAAGTTGAATTCTTATTAAGATGAAAGGGTCCCCATACCCATGTGCAATTGGTAGCCTATGCAGTGAGCGATCTCCAACAAAATGAATCCAATCATAGCAACAATCTCTATTCAAATCTAGGCAAGAGTGAAGGAAGTACCACTAAAATAGAGGAAATTTGCAGTGCATGCCTCAAACTCAACTTCTGAAAAGATGCATGCTACGATCAAGAAAATGAAGAGTGAACACATCTTAAAGCACAAAGAAGCATTGCTTTCATGAGGCAAAGAAGAAAACCCTGAATGTAAGAAAACAAGAAGATAAAAGTTGTGATTCATTAAGGATTTTGCATCTAATTGTAAAACAAAGCCAAAGAAGTAGCAACTCCATGCCACAATACAATCCTTTCATTACCTCTGTTTTCAATTCACAATCAACCTCTTGCACTAAGAAAAACTATCCTTAAACAGCCAACATTAGTTCTAATATATAATGCAAACTCAATAGGTAGTTAAGGAGAAACGAGTTGAACTGAAGGTGGGTTGCTTACTTGTGGCTTTTTTTAGTCTGTTAGATCCAAATGGTAAGGCATAGATGAAAATTGATAACAGTTCCTATTAAGAACAAAGAGCAGGATTATGATATCAAAAAGATCATAAACTTATTCCAAGCCTCTTGAAGTAATTGATCATATTAAATTTTAGGCTCATACATATCAAAATACACTTCTCCAAGAGAATCGACCTCTACAAAACCACAAGGGCATTCCCTCAAAGCAGATAGCACTTCAGATCAAAAACAAAAATAGTAATCATCTTCACCGGATAAAAATCTATATGAAGAGTGTTTTAGACTAAATCTCATCATTCATGAAGTCATAAATCATCCTAAAACCTCTACAATCACCTAAAAGTTAATTATATGCTCATTAAATGACATGATTCTCTGTAGTGTATACAGTAGAAAACTTTCACAAAGAAAGGTTAGTGGACTACTATGAAATCTTTGAGCTCCATAAATAGGTCAATCCTCCTCATACTCCAATTAGATGGTAGCTTTAGAAGACAGGTTCAACAATAGGGTAACTAGAAAATATCATAATCAAACACATTCAACCTGATGTCAGCGTCAAAAGAAGTATCACAAAATTCTTCAGGCAAACTCAGTCACAAATCATCAGAAAGGAAACGAGCCCAACATGAACTTTAGGAAGGCCACAAAATAGGAACCCCTAGTAGTAATATACTAATATTCCTATGATTACTCGACAACAAGTACTCAACCAATTTAATGTCTTTCAATTGACCTGTTGAAATAGATTGGTAGATCTAAGGTAAAAAAGACCTTCTAGTTGAAATAGATTGGTAGATCTAGTGTAAAAAAATGTTCAACTATCCTGGATATCTTAGCTAAGGCAGGCTACTCCAAGGAATTTTTTTATGAACACTTGAAATCGCTTCTTCACCCTCTTTATTACTACTAACATCTTGCAGACAACATCTTAGGTATTGGGTCATCTAGAATTTTTACAGAATATAGAGAAACAAAATGTTTTTCAATCTTTGATTACTGCAAATTGGAGTTATGGAAGATGCAAATTAATCAAAGTAAGGTCATACTCATTATGTCAGCAGAACCGAAAATGAGGATTCGAAATCCGTGCAAGACTCCTTAAGGTTGACTGTTCATTGACCCCAAGATGTGAGGTTTACACAGTTCAAATGTGCAAAAGCCCTGTGATGTCATCTTAATACACTATTCTCAATGTGTTGGCATATACTTCATAGTAAGTAAATGAATCACAACTAAAACTATATCTTGAACTGAAAATAACAAATGACAAAATTTACATCTTTTTATCAAATGGCATTAACTGAGAAAATTTGTGATGGTAGATTGATATTGTTGGAAACCCACCTTATGAAATCTATTGGATCAACAAGATCAAATTTGTAATATCAAAACACATTGGGTTTATCACAAGTACCTTGATGAGTTAGGACATTGTTGACACAGAATGTCATTGGCATACAAGTCTATGCATGAATTGTTTGGTCTGGTTTGCCTTCAACTCATACCATAAGATAGGGGCTTACACTCCATAAGTTTGTGATTGGTGCTATTCAAAAGCGACAAAGAAAGGCAACATTTTAAAAGGGAATGATAATAGGGGAAATATTAAAACTTACCTCAACAAATAACTCATTAGGAATTAGAATTTCACAATAGGAAACTGAACATAAGCTTCAAAGGTAGAGAGATAAAAACACATCAACAACATGGTACAACCAAGGCACAAAGAAAAGAAACCAGATGATCAGGAAGAAAGAATGCCAAGAATATCACACACTAAATAAGTTAGGATCAATGACACCCCTTACTGGGATATGAAATGCGAAATTTGGAATAGAGTTCTTGTAAAGTTAGATAGAAAATTCTGCATAATGTTTCTATTATAAGCAAAGACACACATCTCACTGGTATTTTGTCCCATTTCACATATGAAATAAAAGCATAAAAACTAGAAAACATAAAATTAGTTCTTTGTGATAATTAAATTCATTGTCAGATTTTCCTTGGAGAGATAGACCTACCTTGCTTGGATACAAATTTACTGTACCATATGGATATACAACACAACCTTGTTGTAGTATACATGGAGGAGCTTTCAAAACATAAGAAGGTTAGGACATCCTAGAGTATAGGTTCACAAGGGAGCTTAAACAATTAGGTTCCATTCAACATACAAATGCTCCAACAGAGATAAACAACACTAAAACTTTGTTGTTGTAGGTATAGGTCATTTTGTGGGTACCCCTATCAATCCATACTTCATAATGACAAGATAAAGACCCTTTATAAAATATCAAACTATACTTCACCATATAGAAGATCCCCATTGATCTCAGGCTGAATAATTGAGGAGCCATAACTGTTTGTATAAGAATCTCACATTATCAACTTATACTAG